>JAGFMF010011939.1:142141-171441 GCA_019455555.1 Galemys pyrenaicus | reverse complement strand
GAAGAGGCCAGAGGGTGCACAAGGGACTGAGGTGATGGTGCACCGGTGAAATGGTGGTGGGTACTCCCTGGGGACTACAAATGATGTCAAATATAATAAACAAACAAACAAACAAACAAACAAACAAATAAATAAATAAATAAGGTAGATGGGTACATATAAATAGTTTGTCAACAAAGAAATTTGATAAATTATTCTTGAGAATAAAAGTATATGATGGTTTTGCAGGTTGTTTTAGTAAGGAATCATGTCAGAATAATAAGGGTATATATTGAAGAATAAATCTGGAGACTTGGGTTTTGCATGATACATAAAATGTGTGAGTTTCTGTGTTGTAAAGAGGTGTATAGGGTTCATAACGTTCATTGTGGTTGTCTCTTGAGGGAAGACAGGAAACCAATTCAATATGGATGCTCTGGCCTTCTGAAAACCTTTCATTTCCATCCTGAGGGAGTGGCAGCCAGGAAGTTCAAGGCATGGCTTCTTTAGGTGAGGGCCTTTTACCTTGCTCTGTGGAGAAGCTTATGAATTTTCTGTTTCCTTGATGTCTTGTATTACTGTGTATGGATTGGGAGGGTCTTATCTACATTTCTTTCTGTATAACAATGTTGTGTAGATATATATGCATAAATTATGTATTATATATTATATTAAATATATCGCTATATGCATACAAATGCATACATATATGCTGATTTAATATTTGTTAAATATTTGTCTGTGGGTAGCTTTAGTCATGGTTAGCTAGTTCATCACGTCCAACCATGAATCTCCAGTCTTAGAGATTTACATCCAAAACTTTTATACAGTTATAATGCAGTTACTTCAATTAAAAAAGAAAAGGAAGAAAATTAAAATTATGTTAAGTAATTCAAAATTAGTCATATTCTAGTATATAACATAATTTAATGTTTGTGGGTATTTACTAGCACAAAATAGATAAGAATGAACTTATATAATATATATTTTTTTCAAGAGATTAAGCTTATTTGCAGCCTTCAGTATTATCAAATGAACCATTTTTTTTGTTTTTGTTTTGTTCATGTTTATCATGTAAATTAAGACTCACACTAAACAAAATAAAACCTGATAGTGTATTTATTGTTTTGACAAGATATTTTTGTTTATTTCCACCTGACTGCTTTTGGAGTTAACATGTATGCAAGTCAGTTTTTTTTTTAATGTAAATTTTATGTGTAAACATAAATCCAGCATCTGTCTAGTACAGCATGTAGTTTGATTCTTCAGTTTTCAGTTTCACTCTCCCTCTTTATCCTTCTGCTCTAACTTGACTCACAACCCAATCATCTCACATTTGGTTTGCTTCAATAACTTCTTTTCTATCTACTCACACTCTCTTTCACCTTTGACTCACTCTGTGACCCATCTCCACATTTCTATTCCAAATATAGTCCTTATACTCTATAACTGTCATGATTGCTAAGGTGCTGTTGATACTTATCACATCGGATTCTAATCCCCCAGCAAAACATTTATGGTACTCAAAATGAAAAATAAATCACTTGGCTTTCTATTATCAACTTAAATTGAGCTTCCTCTGTAAACAGACATAAGACCTTTATTCCAATCCTTCAATTTCCTTAACACGCACAACATATTTTTTTTCTAAATCTGTGTTTTATTTTATCTTGTCCATTTAGGCATTCCCTTTATGATTCAGTCTGCATTATATGATAAAAATATATAGTTTCCCAAATTACTTTTCAAGAGAGAAATGTATTTGTTTATAAGAAATTAACTTAAGTGAGAGTAGAACCATAAGTATTCTTTAAACTAGACTCAGAGAGGGATGGATCCTGATAAACTGAAGAACTATTTTTTCAAATTGTGTATTCAAATTAAAGGTAAGTCATAGGCTCAGGTTGCTTACTAAAGAAGTGAGGAGTTTGAAAGTCTCTGAAAATATGGTAGAAAGAATCAAAAGCCTTCTACTGAGGTTTCCACTTTCTAGGTAAGAAGTGAGGGAGAGAGTCTTAGCAGAAACAATGAATATTGGAAAATAGATTTAAGGAGATTTTATTTCATAAAAATTTATTTCATAGAAATGTATAATGCAAAATTTTCTTAAAGAATCCAGTATAATTCTAAATTTAGTAAAATCTGCATTATAGAGTTATTTTTTTTTAGTTACTCTTTTGAAGAGAGTCAAAAAGGGGCCAGTTCTGATGCTTTGGAGTGATACAGATGAAAACAGCAGGTATGAGCTAAGAAAAATAAAATATGATGTCAGCTAGAATCTTGCTTAGACACAAATGTCTTGTAAGTTACACATTAGTTAGTATCTCTTAATATATCTTCCTAATATTTCTACCTTACAATAATTTCTACTATCTTACTTTGCTATATAAATTATTGTTTTCATAAATATAGAGTACTTGTTTTATACTGCCATACATAATAGTAACTATTCTATTTTATAGATCTTTTTTATCCCAGTATGCTAAAACACATTTGAAGGCAAGAACATGTGACTAATTTTCTTTAGTCCTTTAGATGCTAGCAGTTTGACAATAAAACTTTTCTAATGTTAGTGTATTAGAGTTTAATAATTAAATGTATTTGTATGGACTTTATTTTTAGTACTGGTCATTTATAATACATAGATTATTTAAATAGTAAATATTTAAACATTAAATTTTAACTAATTATTTTATAGTTTATTTAAATAAAAATAATGAGTATTTACTGCAAATATTAGAAATATTGACAGGTAAACAGAATCTCGCATTGTTTTCATTTTGTATTTTTAATATTGCATTTTATAAAGTATTAGTAGCACTAAGAATCACCAAATGTAGATCCTGGGGATAATTTGGACAGATGGATAAAGCACAGACATAACTGTTTGAGACATCCAATGGGACTCTTAGTTTTTTAGAATTCTTCCCTCTAGAAAATCTCCTCTATCATAAAATGTCATCACAATTAAACAGAGACAGGACATGAAAAAAATCCTAGTCACCAATAGTACTGCTACGAGTACAGAATCCTAATTAACTACTTGGGTATTGTTTGAATAGCTTGGTTTCCTTTATTGCCTCTTTCTTTTCATCTCCTCTAAAACTGAATATGAAACTGAACCAAATTTTGCTTAATGAGTTTAATTTTTTAATTAAGAAACTGAAGAGGTTATAATATAAATAACATAAATCACATTTGATTAACAGAAAAAACCAAACAAACAAACCTCCAATTCACTTCCTTACTGATCTGCAAACATGAATCAACAAATCAGATTACAAGCATCAAGTCAGAGTTATGGGAGACCTTCCTTTACATAGTGATATAGATTATAAAATTTGGGCAACTTTTGACAAATTCAGGCATTTAATAATTTTTTAAATTTGAGTTTTCATTTTGCAATGGAATAGGTAAGCGTTAGACTTAACATTAGTGAAATTTTTATTGCAATTAAAAATTTGTTTCATTAGAAAGCTATTATTTTCTGGGTTGTAATCACCACATTAGGAAAGGAACTCATTACTAATTACTTATTAAGTAACTTTTTAAGTAAGAAACCAATTAAGTTACTTAAGTAACTTACTTATTACTACTCTAACTACTAATAGTAGTGACATATTTTTCATTACCTAATCATGTGAAAGAGTAAAGCAAAACAAATTATATATTGAATAATCTATCCAATAAATATTGCTGTATATCATAACAAATTATCACTGCACTATAAATGAACTGTTGACTAGAATGTATGGTTTCATGTGATATTTCACTGTTTCTTAGTTTATATGTGAAAAGTTGTAGGCAACATAAGCAGTGCTCTTGAGGTGAGATGCATTAAAGTAAAATGCTTAAAAGTAAAATTAAAATACCAAGGAAATTTATATGTTGAATATATGAGCCACATTAATTACAATCAACTTTCTCCAAAAGTTGTTGAACTCTCTCAGTTAAGTGGTTGTAATATTGTACAGATAAACCTTAAAACCCATTTTATTACCTTATTTACTCCAAAATTGATTTGTTTAGCACTTAAATTGTATTTGTTGTCTCAGGTATGACTTTGCTCATCAGAACCTTGTAGGTTCTGCTTGAAATAGTTCTCTCTTCTGTCAAACTTACCTTATAAACTGTATGCATATATGAGACACATAGTATTTATGTGTGTGATATGCATCTTTGTATGTATCTATCTACCTGTAGAAAGGCAGCAGATTATTTCAGAAGCAAGTGAAAATGAGTTTGAACAAGGGACTGATGTGATGATGCACTGGTGAAATTGTGGTAGGAAATGGGGACCACCGTTGATGTCAAATATATATAATAAGAGACTCCCTGGTGGTGCAGTGGGTTAAGCAACGCACTATGAAGCAAACCGCAGCCACTGCAGCATGAATTCGATCCCTGCTGCGGGCCAGAGAGGGGACCCCCATGGCAAGGCAGACCTCTCCTGCCTTGCTTCCCTCAGCAGTGTACTTCAGTCAGTCTGCCTGTTCTGCTCCCCGCTCTGTCTGTGGTGAATCCTCTCACTGCCCACACCTCTGGCCTGTACCCCAGTGCTTGTATGCATAAATAAATAAATCTTTAAAATATATATATATATAAATAAAGGGGGGGAACACATCAATAGCATCACTGTTCCACCATTTTAGAAAACAATGAAAAAATTGTAGCCTTTTGACGAGACAAACTTAAATATCTTTTAAAATTCTTACTATTTACTTATGTAACATAAAGTAAACATTAAAAATATACGAGATTGTTCTACATATCAGGAAAAAGTTCCTAGCTACGACTGATATGAAACACGACTGATTCAGGTTTTACTATTTCTATAAACAGTCTGGAAACAACCTCTAGGAACCCAGAATTGATCTGGATGGATTAACCTTGACAGCAGATAGTAGCAGTACCGCAGATCATACACCAACGAACACTGTGTGATGGAAAGGCTGCCTGAGGCAGCATATTAAAAAGACTGCAGTGCTACTTAATACTTTGAAATGTTAACACTTCCAGATATACTGCCACATTGCTCACTTCCTCCTAATCACTGCTTTTCATATCATATGATTATGAGGTTTGGGGCACTGCTTGACCATGTATTGTTATACTATATACCAGAAGCATTAGCATTTTAAATAAACAGGTGGATTGCATTTTAAATTCATGGTGAGAAATTACCTCAGATCAGTATAATTCTCATTACTGTGTGACCTAAATAAACAGTGTCTCATGAGTTTTTACGTACAGATACCATTTGTTATATTCTCATTAGCTCAATTCCCCACATCTTACCTCCTTAATAAAAGCTGCTGCCCATGAAACTTTAACTTTTTAAATATTTTTATATCATGCAGATTACGTTCTATAAAAATTCTCATAAATTCCTCTTGCAGTTCATTCTCATTGTCGTCTTTGAGTTTATGGCTTCAAGTTTTCTAAGTAAATGAAAATCCAAGTATATAGGGCTTCCTCTCCTTTTTCACTCACTATGAAAAAAAAATACAGTGTTTCCCAAGCACCTATTTGTTAATACAAATCACATTAACTAATGTTCATACAAATCATATTAAATCATATTAACTAATGAATAGAAAAACTTTTTGTGCTGAAAACTAATTACAGTATGGTTTTAAGAATTAACGGAGATAATAGGTATAATTAAAATAACTTCCAAATCTAAATTTGTAATACTAACTTCACAAGTGAATTTCACCCTCTCATATATTGTTTGGCTATCTCTAAACTTTGATCTGTCATTGCTTTGAATTATTTACATACATACCAATAAATCATTCTTTCTAATTTTTTTTTCTGATGTTTTAAAATGTCAATTCTGTGAGATTATAATCCTATGTATGGTAATTCTCCTTGTCTGAAAAGAAAGTGACAGAGAAGGGGAAAGGGGAGAGAGAGAAAGTGAGAGAGGCACCAGTTTTTGCTTACAAAGGGCCACTTGAGCCTAGGATTGGGACTATTTATTTACAGTCTATTGTGAGCTGGAAGAGAAGTCTCTGCATCAGATTTATTGTGCTAGTTGTCACAACTGTGCTATTGGCTTCAGAGTTCAATGCACACATTCCTATTTAGATCAGTATCTGACCTCGCCCACTAGTCTTTCCAGAAACCAGTTTAGACTCATCCTGAGAATTCTCCTCAGAAAGCATGATACCATCCTTCTTACTCTTGTTTTGTTGATCTGCTAATTTGGCACTGTTAACTCAGCATCACTAACTCTCAAATATATCTGAAGAGATTTCAAAACAAAAATCTTTAAGGATGTGTATTATTTGAATTTTTGAGTAGAAAATATGAGACAATACAAGTACAGGGAATAGTATGGGGAAAAGAAAGTATAGAAGGAATGGAAAAAGAAACAATACAGTGTCTAGAAATAAAAGTTCAAATTAGGTAGAAATAGATAACTAACACCTGGTAGCAGAATAGAACTACATACTGGTTAAATATTTTCATTTATTTTTTTGAACACATACTACACTAATAAAAATAAAATAAATACACTAATGAAAAATAATAAATACACTAATAAAAATAAACTGACTTAAAAATTAGATTATATTCTTTAGTGTGTTAAAATGTTTCTATACAGATAGAGCTTTAAATTTTGATAGATCAACAAGAGAAAAACTACAATACTCAGGGAATTCAGAGAGAAATTGTATAGCTTGGGGAAGGTGAGTGAGGATATAACAATAAAGCTGGGATTTGAGGGCTCAATCTCATTCTCTATCCCTCCTCCTATCGTTATGTCCCATATGTAAGTTCCCACTTTCTTTGATGATGAAATGTCTCTAAACTCTGTTTCTTCATTCATTCCTCATTTCGATTTTTATAACACTTTTCTTTTTACTCTTTCCACCATGAATAATAATTGAACTTCTTTTAGCACTGCAAATAATTCACTTTCTAAAGTGCACTAAAATAACATTTTTACTTAAAAAAATTTAATGAGACCATATTGCCTTCAAGGAGGACTCCACAGTGCTCAGCACACTTCAAGATCAGTGTATGGTTGTCTCTGGCCACATCTACCCAATAACTAATACTTTGCGAAAGATTGGTTGTATTTTCCTCTCCTCTATTAAAATCAAAAATAAAACAATATGAGATTGATAAAATGAGTTTTGGGAATTAACACAATACGCTAGGCATATATCATTAATGATCATTTTGTATCCTGGGCATACTTACATGTTGTTTTAGATTTAATTGTCTTCTTCACACAGAAATCATACAAAGAAGGCTTTTTTTGTTTTGTTTTTGTTGATTTTTTTTTTTCAAAAATAGTTGTTCACTTGAATCACAAAGGTTTAATAGAATTCATCATAAACTGCCTTTGAGGTTCTTAGTTTCAATTCCAAAAGTGGGGTTAGTTGTTTTTACTTTAATAGCTCCATAAATAATCATGAAACAGAGACAGGTTGCAATATCACAGTGGAAGGCAGGGGTTTGTATCCTTATATTCCTACTGTCTGCTAGAGTACCTAAACTTCAGTAGAATAAGCCTCAGGAAATCTTTGACTTTATATATATATATATATATATATATATATATATATACACACACACATACATATATAATACAGCTTTGATGCATTTTCAGATATACAATTTACATAGATAATATTTGCATATAAATGTATTTGTTCTGACTCATTATCATTTAAAAAGGAGATCAGATCTTAGGTGGAGCAGTCAAGAATGCCTTTGCATTTGTGATATTCCGGTTAGTATCGATGGATTTGGTTTTCCTTATAATACACTTGCACACAGAATAACCAATTATATATTTCACTCAGATTTTTGATTCTATCTAAGGCAGATAAAAGCATCTTCATATTTTTTATAAGCAATCAGAGACAGAAGATTTTTGCAGATAGAAGACACTATAACAAAATTATGAGAACTTTATACTATACTTGGTTTTATAAAATACATATTAGCTAAGTTAACATGGTCAAACTGTTGCCAGAGGATAGTCTAAGAATGTGAGAATAAGCATTCTCATAATTAAAAGAAAAATGGTCATCATCATTTTCGAATTAAAAGGTAGTTGTAAACGTGTACAGTTGTAAGACACTGTACGTTTTTACTATCTCTTTTTATTTTAGTTTGGTGTGATTAGTGCTATAGATGTAATATCCTATCAGATATTTTTAGATTAGAATTTTATTTTGGCAGACTTGCAAACCCTTCAACCAAAGCTTTAACCACAAAGAAAACAGCTTAAAAACTAGTCATCCAACATCAAAGTATTAGACAAACTGTGCTGTGTCTGCTTTGATAATAATGCATTTTCAGAAATTCAAAAGCTCCAAAAATAATACACTAGAGATAAGCATGTGTTACTCACTGCATTTGGGTGACCTTGTTTTTAAAAGTTTGCCTTGCTTTTCTTTCAAATCTGAAATTCCTTTGTATTATTTTGCATTCATTACCTTAGCATAAATAAATTTAGTAATTTACCTGAGGCATTTCTCATAGTTCAGTGTTGGTAATGTTAAATTGTTGTCTTATGTTCTGAATTGTTTCATTCTTATTCATCTACTTGTGATCACCTTGAGTATCTGAATGAGAATTATTGTTAAGTGGTTATTTGGCATGGTCATCATGTGAACTCTGACCCTTGCCCTCTGAGAGATTTCTGGTATTCTCAGAGAGCAGCACTACAAAAAACACTGGAAATTAAGAAACAATTTATTCAAGTCTTTTCAGAATTGCCAATTAGTTTTAAAGCGTAGGTAAATAAACTGATCCTTCTCGATCTCAGCTTTCTTATCTAACACAAAAAGATGAATTAAAATTAAGTGGAGATACGGTGGACCTTCCTATTAATTATTGACTCCAAAATGGAAATAACTTTATTATAATAATGGTGCCACTTTCACTTTGTGGGGGTGTGGGGGAAAAGAGGGACTGGGATGAGGGCAGAAAGCACAAGGGACTGAGGCGATGATGTACTGGTGAAATGGTGGTGGGAATTCCGTGGGGACTACAATTGATGTCATATATATGTAAATAAATTATTTTTTTCTCATTAGATTTATTTAATTGTATTTGGCAACATTTGTAGTCTCCAGGGAGTTCCCACCACCATTTCACCCGTGTGCCATCACCTCAGACCCTTGTGCTCTTTATGCAAGGGTCTGAAATATAAATAAATAAATAAATAGATAGATAGATAGATAGATTGATTAATGAAAATATTAAGTTGACAGCAGTCATGTGAGCACATCTACAAGGCATGCTTTGATGTGGGCTCAAGATTTGTCCTCCTAGGTACAGATTACTCAATCACAATTTCCTCAATTATACAATGTGGAGATAGGGCTGCCTTTTGTACTTCAGGTCATCCTAAAGCATGCTGTGACCACACTAGAAAAATTTATTGTTAAAGGGATGATAGTGTAAGCCTTTTCTCCACAGATTGCATTGGAGCTGTATCTAGACATGCTTATTTTGTATTTTAGATGAAACATGGAGAGCCTGAATTTTATTCTATGGCCATTACATAAAACCTTTAACTACAATAGTCTAGAAAATTATTCTGAAAGTCATTTTTCTCTATAATCTTTTCTCTTTTATGTTTTAAAAATGCATAATTTCTAGGAAAAGAAGGAAGAAAAAGAGAAGCACCCACATAAGCACAGGTGGTCAGGACAGCTGCCATTGCTGTTTTTGCTGCTTAATAATCTTTTCTATTTATGGATAAGGAAGACCAAAGATAGCTAATGAGAATTACCAGTGTATAGGGTACCAATTTATGACAAAAATTTGGGACTCTATACTTTTGACACACTGATTGATAACATAGTTATATCCAATAATTTCCTTTTATACATTTTAGAAAGGTAGATTTATTAGGAAATAAGAAAGGAAAAAGGAGACAACTGCATAGCCGTGGGTGGGCAGGGAGGAGAAGAGCCTCTATCCAAGAATTTCTTAACTTTTGTGTTACACTTATGCTAATATTTTCTTGATGTTCCAAGCCTTTATCTTTTTTCATTAGATAACTGCCTGAGAATGTTCAGACAAATAATTATAAAAACTATACACCAATTACATGATATTCACATTATTACTCCTTCGTAATTCTTAAGAAAGTGAGAGTGAAAAATAAAATAAAGCATCAACCTTGAGGGTCATTTCTGCAGATTGGTAACAGGTTTGCCCTCTGGAGCTTTCTAAAACAGTTGGCCTCTGTGTGAAGTTCCTTAAATGTGTTCAAGTATGGGCCTCTCTGGTGGCGCAATGGGTTAAGCAACGCACTATGAAGCAAACCGCAGCCACTGCAACATGAGTTCGATCCCTGCCGCCAGCCACGGAGGGGACCCACATGGCAAGGTAGACCTCTCCTGCCTTGCCCACTGTTCCCCTCAGCAGTGTTTCAGTCAATCTGCCTGTTCTGCTTCCCGCTCATGGTGAATCCTCTCACCACCCTGGACTCTGACCTGCACCCCAGCTCTTGTATGTATAAATAAAAATAAGTCTTAAAATTTTTTTTAAATTTGTTCAAGTAACAGTTAAAATAAAAAAAAAATGATTTTTCTATCTCATACTAACTCAGTGATGACTAAATATAGTGGCCTGGTCCCAAAAATTCTAAAACAACCTAGAGGAATTGATATTTCAACTTACGTGAACATACTGATGTTGGTGCATGTATGTACACACACACACACACATATTTATTGCCCCAAGTCAATTTCTATCTGGATGCATTCTGATACAGTTCTTTAATACTAATCTCAGAAATGTCAGTCCTGGGTGCTGAAACTCCACACACTTGCATTTTACAGGAAATTCCCAAATGGTAGTGAAGCAGACATACTCTAAGGTGTTTTTCAGTTGTATTTTTTTATAATCCCCTCCCCTTGCATGTAGGTGAAGTCTCATTTGCATATACCCTATAGAATATGGAAATAGTGAAGATATATTTATAATGTAATTAAGATACCAAATCAGTTGATTTTAATTTACTCTCAAGTGAGCATATACTGTGTAGACATCACTTCATCCGACTAAAGGATCTTTTTTTCCTTTTTAAAGATTTATTTATTTATGCATACAAGAGCTGAGGTGTAGGCCAGAGGTGGGTGAGGAGGGGTGAGAGGATTCACCAGAGACAGAGTGGGGAGTAGAATAGACTGATCTACTGAAATACACTGCTGAGGGGAGCAGCAGGCGCGACAGAAGAGCTCTGCTGTGACCTGTGGGTCAGCAACTTGACTGGGGATCAAACTTGTGCTACAGTGACTGCTGATAGATTCACAGTGCTGAGACTTAACCCTTTGTACCATCAGGTAAGCCCAGGCAAAAGGATCTTAAAAGAGAACTGCCTGATGGGCCTTCCTGATATCAGAGAGAACTTCTGATACACTTGAAGTTGAAAATTTGTAATGATTTGTACTTTAGCAATGGGTAGCTTATAGACACAGTATCTTACACAGAGACTGTAGCACCCTTGTCATCATTCCTTTATACTAACTAGGCTGATCCCTGGCGGGCAGTGCCTACTGACACCTTAGGGAAAGTTCCTGACCACTATGTGGGACAAAGCCTTCCATAACAAATCACTTCTCTGGGTCTTGTGGTCTTTTTTCTAGCAGTTTTGTCTTAGGAACTCTCTGAGCATCTGTGTCTGCATGTAAGTTTGTATGATAGTGATCCAAATCTTGTTTCTGTTTTATCATTAGCAATGTTTTAATTTAGTTTTATATTAAACATGAATCTCAACATCATTTCTCCTTAAGGGCTAAAAATACAATACCATGGAGGCAAAAACATAGGTCTGACACTTCTCTATGTTCCCTAGGGTTCCACATATCTATTTGGAGCTTCATCAAAAAGGAAACAATAAATATAGCAAAAATAATAACTATTAGAAACAACTTTAAATTTATTTTTTTGTTTTTAAGTTTTTATTTATTTATGCGTTCAAGAGCCAGAGTACAGGCCAGAGCCAGAGGCATGAGGTATGAGGATTCACCAGAGACAGAGTGAGGGGCAGAACAGGCAGATCAACTGAAATACATTGCTGAGGGGAGTAGTGGGCGATATAGGAGAGGTCTGCTGTGCCATGTGGGTCCTCTCTCTGGCCAAGGATCAAACTCATACTGCAGTGGCTGTGGAAGTGCCACAGTGCAACACTCAACCCTTTGCCCCACCAGGGAGTCCCACACAATAAATTTAGGGAAGTCACAAGATGTCAGCATAAACACATCAGTTGCTTTTCTATACAAAAACCATATCTGAAATGAGACAATTTCATTAACAATAACCTTTAAGACAATAAAATATTCAAGACTAAATCAAATGAAAGAGGTTAAAAATCTATAAAATGAATACTATGAGACTGATAAAAAATTTAAAACACAAACAAAAATATACCCTGTATTTATGGATCAGAGAATTCAATATGTTAAAATGTTAATACTGCCCAAAGCCATTTATACACTTAAAGCAATCCCATCAAAATTCCAAAGGCACTTTTCATAGAAATAGAAAAAAATTTCTAAAACTTTATGGGCTTATGAGAGATCCCTTATAGATAAGCAATGCTAAGAAAGAAGATATAACTGAAGGCATCACATTTGCTGATTCCAAACTATATTACAAAGATAGAGTAATTAAAACAGTATGATATTAGCATCAACACAGATACACCTAACAATGGCACATAATAGAGAGTCCAGAAATAAAACTACACATTTGTGGTCAAGTGATTTGTGTTAGAGGAGATACGAATACTAAAAGGGGGCCTCCCTGGTGGCTCAAGGGGTTGAGTGCCATGCTCCCCCCAGCCATGTATCTCAGTAGATCTGCCTGTTTTGCTCCCTGCTTGGTCTCTGGTGAATCCTCACCCCTCATGCTTCTGTCTCTGGTCTATACCCCAGACTTATATGCAAAAAAAAAAAGGAATACTAAAGTGTATAAATATAGTTTTTTCAATAGATGGTAGTGGGAAAATTGGATTACTGTATGAAGAAAAATGAAATTGGACCACTGTTTTACACCACTCACAAAAATTGACTTAAAATAGAATGAATGCATGAAACCATAAAATACCTGGAAGAAAACACAAGGGAAAAGTTTCTTGTCATTGATCTTAGCAATCATTTTTTTGAATATTTGTCTTAAAATCTATACAAATGTTTTATTTAAGATAGCAATGAATTTTCTATCTACTAAATGCACATTATGATTTATCTGACTCATATAAAACTGTTTATTAATGATCTATAAGTAATGTATTTCCTATGTATATTATTGCTGTTGATAATGTGAGTCTGTTCTTATAACTATAGATTTAAGTAATTTGCTTTTCATTTCTCATTCTAATTGTCAAAAAGTCACTTTTTAATATTAATTCAGCTAGTCATTTTTATTTTGATTTTATTTGATGGGGAGAAAGTGTACTGAATAATTTGTGATACATCTCATTATTATTTCAGTTTTAAATAGAATGGCTTTCTTCCAATATCTTAAACAAGAAAGAAAATAATAAACTACTCTGGATGTGTTTATATATAGAAAGAGTGATTGCTTTTATTTTGACCTGCTAGAATGAATGTAATGTAGATTTATATGACAGATATGACAGGTTAGAAGAACACTGTAGAATAAAAAAAAATTAAGGTCAATATAAAACTTGCAAAATATATGTATGTTCATTTAGTTTATTGAAGACCTTCCAATACCAGTGAAGCATGATATTATAAATAAGATGATGTTTGTTATTGCTTAAAATGATTTTCTCATGTAGAAAATTTGTGAAGGGTAAAGTCTGACAACTTTTTTTAAAAAGCAGAATAGCTATAATTAAAACAAATCTCTTCCTTGATCCTTTGTTGAGATTGCCAATTTTGGCTCTGTTTAGATTTCATATTTTGTGTCATTTGTGTTATCATTACTATAGAGGAAGCTATTTATATTGACCTTTTTATCACTCATATTTAAGTGACCTATCAAATTTAACATTGTCTTTCTTTTTAAAATAAAGTGCATTTATTAATAATATATGTAAAGATTTTATTACTACTTTGCAAGAAAACTTAATCAACAACCCTGTGATATCATTTAAAAGTCTGAAAATTTTTATTAAAATAAATATAACTTACTTTACAATTAATACACTCATCAAATTGGTCATTTTTATCCCATTTTGTCATTTTTGCATGGGAATTACATATATGTTTAGGTTAAGTTTCTTGTAAATACTCAGGATCTTTCTGATTTTCTCAACTTTATGAAATTATTTTCATGTTGTTATGGACATTTCAAACACCACTTTAGAGGAAAAAAAAAAGGCAATGAATACACTTTGGATTTAAACTTATAATTAAATACTCTGAGAAGTCAGAGACTGAAATCACTAATACATTAGGGAGATGACTTCTGGCCCTCCCTATAGAAAAGCATGTCTTTCCCCACCATCCAGAACCCATAGGGACACGATAATTAAAGGCAAAATACTCAGTCAAAAGTAGGGGTTGGTAGTTTCAATTTTAAAGTGAAATTTTTTTCAGATGCTGCATTTAGTTTATTCAAGAAAAACATAGTGCTACTAAGGTCGTTTTTGTAAAACCAAGCTCCCAAATGGCCCTGGTAATATAAATGTGTTATCTAGCCACAGGGTTATTTCCTGACCCTGCAACTGAAAAGGTAAAGACATTCATTCATTGGAGAAAAGGAATACTAAGTAAGAGATTATCGCTCCATAAGGATAAAACATTTTAAATATAGTAACATTAAGTGACAGCATTGCCTTGACAACTGTGATAACTTCTGTGTATCTTTAGACTTAACATCAAATATATGTGTTAGTTATCCTCTAAAGGGGAATAAACTATTTTAAAATAGCATTAATAAGTCTACAACCTCCCCCCCCAAAAAAAAAAAGTAAAAGAAGAAAAGTATCCTTAACAAAAAGAGTTCCTGCTTTAAAGTGTGGGATTTGAATTCCTAATTCAATTCTAATTTTCAATTTTTTAGAAAACAAGTTTTTTTACTTACAATTAAAATTAGCATACAGAGCACAAGGGTCTGAGGTGATGGTGCAAGGGTGAAATGGTGGTGGGAACTCCCTAGGGACTATAAATGTTGTCAAATACAATTAAATCTAATGAGAAAAAATAAAATAAAATAAAATAAAATTGAACCAGATGAAACAAACCAGTACAAGTTATCTGGAGGTGTTATTAAAATGAAATTTTTGATTTCGTAGGGCTGGGTTTAGTAAGAGTCTGCATTTTGAGTATATTCCCAGGCGATGAAGTGTTTCCTATCCATGGACCATAATTTGAATAGTAATCATATAAAAATTTCTTCTAACTATAGAAATATGCCTTTTATTGCCATTTGAAGACTCATGTCTAGTTTATTTGGAGGCAACATTAAAAGATTCCATTTATAGGAGTCTTGTTTTTGTAAGAGCTAGAAGTATGGCCAGTCTATAGAATAACAAATACAGAGGACAATCATTACAGTGATAACTAAGGAAGAAAGTAATTTCATGGCTTTTTAAATATTAGAAAGGTTCCTGCTAAGTGAAATTAGTCAGGAGAAAAAAGACAAACAGAAGATTTGACTGTGGGATGGAGCAAAACAAAACAATGAAACTGACAGAACGAAACCACAATGTATTCTGCAGTCTGGAGGTTACCAGAGGGGAAAAAATGGAGGTGAGAAACAAAGGAGAGGAAGTTCTAAGGCCTACAGTAAGGGACTGTCAGTGCTTTGCTAGTGAGTGTGTTGTGGGGACGTAGTTCTAAGCTGTGAACCTATGTGCCTAGATCATATACAGTGTTGTACAGCAACATTCCCTCAATAAAAAGAAAGAAAATCAGAAGAATGAAAATATAAAAATCATTCATGTATTTATTCTGTGATTTAGTGTCATATAGGAAACATTTTTGTATATTTTTCAACATAATAACTTCATGATAAATACAATGTAAAAAATCAAATTTACCATCCAAAGATTCTCTTCAGATCTTCAGTGAATCCATTAATATAAATCCCATTTTGTCCCTCACCCACTAATTCTTTTTTTTGTTGCTAACAGCTTATAGCTTAAAGCATACACATTTATTCTTCAACAGAGTTCCTTCTGGGCATGTAGAGGTCAATCTATTTACTGGTCTTTTCCATTCCAGACTTTCTATTTCCTGCCTTGTGATCCCATCTTCCATCTTCAAAGCCTGTAGTGAAGAATATTAACATTTCTCTGATGTGTTTCCTTTTTACTTGTCATTGTGTTACCTTCTCTAACAACAATCTCCTCACTTCCCTTTTGTACAACTATCCCAGATAATCCAGGATAATTCCCTTTTGTAACAACCATCCCCAATGATCCAGGATAATTACCAAATTTAATTACATTTGAAAGTCCCTTTTAGCATGTAGGGGGACAGATTCACTGTTTCTGAAGATAGTACTAAATTTCTTTTAGGGTCATACATGACTGGTTATGTCTTCCAGCATTGGTGGACTACATATGAAAACTTGGAGATGTAATTTTTATCATGTCTGGACTCCATATGAAAACTTGGAGATGTAATTTTTATCATGTCTCTTACACTCTGTTATCTCTGGGAAGTGCTAAAAGGTTCTTGCATTTGATTATTCATCAAAATTGTTTATGGAGCATCAGCTACCAGGCAGATTCTGTGTATGCATGAGGAATGCAATGAAAAACCAAACAGACAACATGTTTTGTTCAAAACTATTTTTTAAGTGCTTTCCTGTATCAACCGCAGCTCTGCTTCCTTTGAACATAAAGGGTTTAAGAGAATTGTGTTTTATTTCATTATGCTGTGGTGAAACAGATCGATAAAAGAGCAAACACTAGAAATTTGTCAGAGAGTGATGCCTTCTATGCAAATAGTTTAAAGATGATGAGCTGCAGTGGAAATTTACCATGCAGTCATTTTTGGGTGCATCGGCAGGGAAGGCTTCTCTGAACTGGTGACATTTAAGCTAGGAAACAGATGACATTAATGACCCAGTCACACAAATATCATGTTTCACATAGAGGAAGCAGCTATTGCAAAAACTCTTTAGGGAAAAGCGTTTGGCCTTTTCCTCCTAAGCATCAAAGGACATAAAATGTAACGTCATTTTAAATAAATATGGTAATAGCATGCGAGGGAAGAAGTATCCACTTCACAAGGATGAACAAAGCCTGCCTGGGTTGCGAGTGACTCTCTAGCTTCTACTCACTTTGCTCTTCTGTGCCCTCTGACCTCCCTTATTCCACTCAGCCTTTCACAAAAATCCATTCTGTATCTTCAGCTTGCGCTTTAGTGCCGCATGGTTTTCCTTCAAAAAATGATTACACAGTCATCTATACATAGTGTTCTGAGTGACAGCCTGATGTTTCCCAGCCATGCTCCATGCTTATCTTTCCCTCTGACTCATGACATGTGATTCATGTTATATGACCGTGTCATCCCTCCTTCATAATTCTCAATTTTAATGAGTTTACAGTGGTGTCTCATTTGCTTTTAATTTATAAATTTGAATTAGACTATGCTTGCAACACTGCCTAGAAAACACTGAACTTTTAATTTCTATGACGTTAATATCGATAGCACACCTCCCACAAAATCCATCCTCCAAGAACTATGAAGAGTTGGAAGGTATAGGGAAACAAGAAAATGATAAAGTGATTTAAAAAAATAAAACTCTGAGAAACTCCCCGGGAATATTCTGTTGCTCCAACTAAAAAATTAATTCATATACATGCAATTCTTCTCCATCTCACACTGTTATATAATTGAATAGGTGTTCTTAAAAAGACAAACTAGTGGACATCTGGTACATCTTGTTTGATACTAGAAAGAAGATTTATTAACTTAGAACATAATGTATATATACAATACATGTAGTAAAATATCGGTGCATTTACGTTTATTACTTTCAGCCTTTTCCCTTTATATTAGAATAAAATGTGAATTGTTGTTATGATAAAAGACAAATAGAATGACGTAAAAAGAAACTATCATTGAAGGAAGGAGGGTGCATGTGTGAGTGTATGTGTGTGTGTGAGTGTGCACTTAATTAAGCAGTGATCTTATCCTTATACAGGTAGACATAAAAAAAGATTGCAATTTCTCCAAAATAGAAAGACGTGTTAAGTGTGCTATTAAGGGTTAATTTCACAAATTTTGGTCTGATGTAGTTTTAGGGACTGCTAAGCAGAGAAGGTCTTTATTTATTCTCTTCATGTAATAGGTTTACAACATTAAGACAACCAATGGTTATAATTTCTTGGTTATGATCATTTAATAAAGACATGTTTAGAATGTCCTCATGGATACTTACTAGATGTCAGCAAGTGAAGTGAAGGTTATAATATGTATTCTCATATTTATGACTATTTACTTGTGTGTGTATGTATATATATATATAAAATAATGAAAGCCAAGTCTTTGGTAGTGGTAACAAAGCAATAGTGCAGTGATCACTTTCTGCATCAGGCAGGACTCCTGAGATATTGCTTCTCCCTGTCCTGATGCAATGCAGGCTTAATTAAGATACAAAACAACTTCTTAGATATTTTATGAAAGTTTTCTGATAGTTGAATGATTGCTTTTATGCTTGCCTATCTACCTATCATCTAATGATTTATCTCTGCTTTTCACAGTAAATTAAATTGCTTCTAAGGAACTTAATGCCAACATTAGTAGTGAATCCCTTTGAAGACTAACAAAAGAAACAAAGTGATATGAATGCAGATTTTCTTGTGACAAGTTTTTACATAGGAAGTTGGAAATATAGGAAGGAAATTATTATAATCCTACTATAGCAGGGTTCTATGCCACTGGGTTAATAGGGAAATTTTCTTTCTTTCTTTTTTTTTTTTGTTCATTTGAAGTTTGTATTTTGGGGATAATTGGCTCCAAGAAAAGTTCATATTCCATCTATTCTGCTTCTCTTCATTTTTGTTTGTGTTTGTTTGAACAGTTAACTGAGAGAAATAATTGGATCACCTTACTAAGTGATAGATTTTTCAAGGAATGTAAAAACAATTCTTCATGAAGGCAAAACACTTTTTATCTTTTTTTCTGGAACTGGCAGAGATGTAAACATTGCTGCATTTTCATCTCTGCCATAGATATTAACTGCAACATAGATGCCAAGAAAGGTCCTCAGTAAAAAATTACCTTACTGGCAAAAGAAAAATACCAGATGGTTCCTCCCTTAGGAGGAATATAAGGGAAACAAATAAGGATCAAGGAAAAGAATAAGAACAACAACAATAATAATAATAACAATAAAGACACAAAAACCAAAAATGAAAAGACAAGGACAAATTGGGGACACTTGGTGAGGAGAGGAGAGAGGGAGGGTTGAGGGCAGAAGGGAGGATGGGGGATTGAGGTGATTGGTGCACTGGTGATATGGTGATGGAGAATACATGGGGATTAAAATTGATGTCAAATATATATAAATAAAAAAATGAAAAAAATAAATAAATATGGATAATCAAAAAAATTACCTTACTGACATGTAAATGGATATTCAAATACTATTTTTTTCTGTTTCCTCATTATATTTCCAGTTCTCTCAGCAAATAGTTATAGCTAGATTTATTAAATGATTCATTAATTGCCAGAATAAAAGAAGATCCAAAATACAACCTTTTGCTCTCAACTTCAAAATAATTCTATGTCTATATTAATTGGAATTATTCAAGGATATTCTTTTTTTTTTTTTGATAAATACTCTTAAATTGGAAGTGAGTAGAATAGGAAATACTAATTGGTGTTTCTCTCAACAGGAAGTGTAACAAAATATAAAAATCAAGTAAAACTTCAGGATGCAAATATTAGGTCTTCTATTTTCTTCCATGTTAAATACAGGTAGTTACTTATTAGATGGCTAATTCATGAAATCTGAAGATACAAAATGGCTCCATATGTACCGCATCTTCTTGATTCAGTCATCTACTTTTGGGCACTTGGGTTGTTTCCAGGTCTTACCAATTATAAACAGTGCTGCAATAAACATGGGGGTACAGGTACTCTTTTGGATCAGTGTTTTTGTGTCCTTTGGGTAGATTCCTAGGAGTAGGATTGCTGGGTCATATGGTAGTTCTATTTTTAATAGACTGAGGCACCTCCATACAGCCTTCCATAGTGGTTGGATTTACTTGCATTCCCACCAGCAGTGTACTAGGGTTCCTTTTTCTCCACATTCTTGCCAACACTTGTTGTTGGTTTTTTGATATATGCCATTCTTACCAGTGTAAGGTGATACATCATTGCAGTTTTAATTTGATTTTTCCAGTTTATGAGGGATGTTGACCATTTTCTCATGTGCCTGTTGGTCCTGTGTATGTCCTCTTTGGAGAAGTGTCTTTTAAGTTCTTCTGCCCATTTTTTGATTGAGTTTTTTTTACTTTGCTTTTCTTGAGTCTTATGAGTTCATTGTATATCTTTGTGACAGATCTTTGTCCGTTGTATGGAGTGCAAAGATTTTTTTCTCAGTCAGTGGAGTGTCTCTTTGTTTTATTTAATGTTTCCTTTGATGTACAGAAGCTTTTTATCTTGTTGTAGTCCCATTTGTTTATCTTTTCTCTCATTTTTATTGCTTTGGGGGATGCATCCTCAAAGGCATTATTGAGATGTATGTCTTGTAGTGTTTTGCCTATGTTTTCTTCTATATATTTTATAGTTTCAGGTCTTACATTTAGGTCTTTTATCCATTTTGAGTTGATTTTTGTACATGGTGTGAGATAGTGGTCCAGTTTCACTTTTTTGCATATAGTGGACTAGTTTTACCAGCACCATTTATTGAATAAGCTGTCTTTGTCTTTGTTCCATTGCAAATTCTTTGCTACTTTGTCAAAAATTGGTTGTCCATAGTTGTGTGGTTTTACTTCTGTGCTTTCTATATGGTTCCATTGGCCTGTGTGTCTGTCTTTGTTCCAGTACCATGCTGTTTTAATTACTATTGCTTTGTAATGGTACATATACATAATGGAATACTATTCAGCTATCAAAAGTGATAAACTAGGGTCATCTATAGAAACATTGATGGGGCTAGAAGGAATTATACTCAATGAAACAAGTCATAAGGCAAGAGGAAAATATCAGATGGCTTCACTTTCATGAGGAATGTGAAAGAAGAACAACTACAACAAAAAATATAAAAGAAGAAAACAAAACAAAACAAAAAAATACAAGAGATAGCTCAAGAAATGGGCAATTACAACCAAAAACAAACAAACAAAAAAACTCAACAAGATCAAAAGGTTAAAGATGAACCAAAGGGATCATGGTGGGAGAAGGGAGGAGAGGAAAAAGAGGGGATGAGGGCATAAAGAGCACAAGGGAAAGAGGTGATGGTGCATGGGTGAAATGGTGGTGGGAACTCCCTGGGGAATACAAGTGATGTCAAATACAATTAAATAAATCTAATTTAAAAAAAACAAAACAAAAAGTGGCTCCAGAGGGGATAAAAACGATTATATAGCTGTTATCAGAACATTATCCATATCTATATGTTTTTGAATAATTTCCAATCTTATAAATATGAAGATGTTTTTACATCAGTAAAATCCCCATTATTATTGCATCAAAAGATTTAAGTACATTGGAGTGAATTTAACCAAAGAAATAATATAGACCATATATTTGGGGTATGTGTATGTAAATGTGTGTAGATATGTATATAAATATATGTATATAATGTGTGCATGTATGTACGTGTGTATGTATAACAAAATTTATAAGACATTATTAAAAGAAGACACAAAGAAATAGAAAAGCATTCCATGTTCATAGATTGGAGGAATTAACATTGTTAAAATACCCATTTTATCCAAAGCAATATACAAATTCAGTACAATCCCTATCAATATATGAGTTTATAAATGCTTCAATACTTAAATCATTATATTTTTAAATGGTTGGTTATAAGGCAAAAGTTAACTGACCAGAAACTTCAAAATGCACAAATATAATAATGATACAAAACCTTTTTATTTCATATGAACTTTCTCCTAAAATTCTTGCTTACTTATCTCCAAGTGTATAGATAACCTACTAGCTACTTACACTATTCGCATACCAAATCTTTATTCCTTTTCTAAAGTTTAATTGTATTATAATTTTCCTTTTATATTACTACATGATCATGAACATTTGAAAACATTTTGTAATAACAGCTTACCTTACTACATCACCAACTGAACAGTATAGCATCCTACTTGTCTCAGAAACACATCAATTTTTTTTTAATTTAAGTACAGCCTTCATCAACTTGTTATGAAATGGATAATGTAATGCTTTTTAAATGCTTTTTTTATCTGTGTAATTTCCTACTCCAGTCCAAATTTTCTAGAAATATATTTCTACATTTCAATCATTAATATGCAAAATAACTCTTAATTTTTTTTCTTGATATTTTAAGGAAAATCATATTGGATCAGATAACTAAACACAAAATATATTGTGATCTATTTCTAGGTTACAAAGCCTACATATATCTCTAATTCAATTTGATCTTTAATTCTCTCATTTTACAGTTCAACTATCCCAAAATGTCAGATAATTCCATAACTCCTTGTCTTTGTAATTTGTTTCCTCTACCTAGAATTCATAAATTTAACAGCATTTTATGTTGATAGTCCTATTTTTTTTTCTTGAAATGCCAACATATAAAGTATCATCTGTAACTGTATTTGGAATATATGAGATAAGAATAAAAATATGTTCCCTTAGAGATTAAACACATAGAATCATTGGGGCAAAAATATCTTTTTAATTTTTTTAAAGCTCCTTTGAATCATTCATTTAATAATAGGCTCTGTACTTTTATAAGACCATTTTTATCGTCTGTAATTGTATAGTTAAAGTGTTACCAGCACCTTTTTTTTTTCTTTTTAAAGGCCCCAATGCTTTCAATACATTAATATAATAGATCATTACATTTAACTCAATTGAAAGTGTTTATAATGCTTTCAGGAAAACAAAATTATGCATAAAATATGATTTCTGAAAATAGATTTGAGACCATCAGAAGTGCTGAATTTTCTATCTTCTCTGTCCTAGTTAATATATGTCTACAGTGTGTTATGCTTTAGAGAATTCTCAGTATCTTTTTTCCTCACTGTATTATCGTAAAGACTGCACTGAAAAGGAAATTTCAGTGCAGTCTTCCTTGTACAGAGAATCTGTCTTTGATATTTCTTTAGCAGCTGTCATTCTATCACATTTTGATACCAACTACTTACTCTACATTGGTGTTAAGCGCCCTCTAATCAGCAGATGTATCATATCATAGTGTCCTTGAGCTTCTAATTGACTGTCAGCTCCTCAGTTCCATCATTCTGAATGCTACATTTGGTGACAGTAGAAAGCATTCAATTTTACTGATGCTCTTTAGAGATCATTTGAGATATTGGAGATCATTTTATTTTTTTTATTCTCCATTTGTCATCTCTGTTAACGATTAAGTCATCATTGTGCCTTATTAAAAAAAACATGCAATGAAAAATGGCATGCTAAAGACTTCAGGGATTAAAGTTCATTTCTGTAGTTGACTATAGCATAATACAAATCATAAATAGTTTCACAAAAATCCTAAATTATAGATGGTAGTGATACTCTGATAAAATCAGCTTAACTAATTATGCACATGTCATTTAAAAAAACTAAATGCTAACATTTTTTGAAAGATATTTAAGCATTTATTAAATAACATTTTTATTATATAGATTTCCTGGTATTCAAATCATAGTCAATAATGCTCTTGTCTAGTGCTCTTGCTCCTTTTTACCCATAGTGTAATTCAAAATATTATTTGCTTGCTTTAATATTGCATAATGATATTTGCTTAAGAATCACTGTTTACTGAGCTCTTTCATGTGCAATCTTTGAATCCTCCAAAAATTATGTTTATTTCCTAACTGTTCCACAAACATACTTTTTAATTGCCTGTATCATGTTTTTCATCATCTACGAATGTCCAAATGCCTTCAGCTTATCAACAAGTTTTAAAAATATGGAACAAGAAGGCATTATGCTAAGCAAAATAAGTCAGAAGGAGAGAAACAATTGCTGTGTGATTTTATTCCGATGTGGAGTACAGAGAAATAAAATGAAGGAACCAAGCCACATCAAGCCATGAAATCTGACTTTAGAATTGAGGCTCTCAGATGGGAGAAAGAGTGAGGAAAAAATGTTCAGGAGCCTTATGGACTGTGCTGAAGATTATAGGTTCCTGGTGGTGGAGGTGTGTTTATGTACTTCTGAAGAGGTATGAGAGTATAACTTTTTTTTTTTTATTAAAATATTTTAAAATTTACATATACTTGCCATTAATTGTAATCCCCATGTATTCCCCATCACCATCTCACCAGTGCACCATCACCTCAGTCCCTCGTGTTCCCATCTTCCCTCAAGAGAGTATAACTTTTAATAACATACACTGCTATATACCAAAATTACTTAAAAAATAATTTAATTGAATATTCATCATTTATTGTTTTACTGCTAAAATATTTTCTTTACCTACAAAATTGTTGCTATAAGCTCTTTTAATAATAATTATCAAGTTGGATTTGATATGATACCAATTTGAACTTATCCTGGGTCTTCCTTTTGGGCTGCAAGCTTTTGGAGTTCAATGTCTGTATTTTCACTAAAATTATTGGAAGGGCTTGGTTGAGTAAACACTAAATATTTTGATATATATGATGAATATATATCATGTGATGAGTTACAAAGACATTATTGTATCATTTTTTTACAATGTTTCACATATATAAATGTAATTATGAAACATTTTATATTCTAAAAATGTTACTAATTTTCAATGAATGTTAAGGAAACGTCTTAAAAAACTATGTTAAAAAGGTAGAAAGTGACGTAAAAGTAGATAAATGTATATGCTATTTGAACAAATATCTAAGGAGGATGCTATAATTCTTAGACAAGATAAAAAATATTTTGTTTTTATATAGGTGACTGATAAGCCTTACATGGTTTGAGCATCACCACAAAAGGCACATTAATGTCCCAACATCCTAAGAAATCTAAATACATAAGTTTGACATATGATCCAGGACCCTACATGTTTAAACTTATGTATACAGATGATCTGTAAACCCACTCGGAGTAGTAATTTAAGTAAATGCTGCTATTGAATTTTACTTAGATGTTTTTGTTATTTATTTGGATGGGGAAGTTTGGAAAACTAAGATTAAAGAAATAAAACAATTGAGGGTTTATATGACAAAGTCAAGAATTCAGGAATTGACTTCATGAACATTTTTTGCAATTTGAAAATGCTGATTTAGAAGAAGTGGTACTCAGAAAATGGTGGAATGGTTGCTTTTGGAGATGATTTCAAATAATATGAAATTCAAATAGACAAGGAAGAGAGATGAAAGAAGAAGTTGAGAGTATACTAGTGGCTAGTATTTAATGTTTTCCTGTTCTGATTTGGATTGTGATGTCAGTTTTACCACCACATTCCTGTAATCCTTAAACTTGCAATTAAAATGTCACTACTATAGATTTTCAATTTTTTGTTTATTTATAAATACCAGAACTAGACCAGAGGTGTGGAGGGTGAGAGAATTCACTATAGACAGAGTGGGGAGCAAACAGGGAAGCTGACTGAAATACACTGCTGAGGAGAGCAGCAGGCATCGCAGGAGGGGTCTGCTGTACCATGTGGGTCCCCTACCTGGCCCAGGATGGAACTCATGCTGCAGTGGCTGCGAATGCTTCATAGTGCTATGCTTAACCCTTTGCACTACCAGGGAGCCCGATTTTTAATTTTATGTTATTATTTTGAGAAATTAAAGGTGAGGAAAATATACACATGGCAGAACTTTGGCAGGCATTAACTAGAGTAGGTCTGGGAATAGATGCCATAGCAAAAAATAGACAGTTCTTGAGGAATCATCAATAGCGTTGGGAAAGGTAGTAGGTGAATTTCATAATTCACATGGCATAAAAGCTGGAGCCATTTATTTGCATGTAGAGGACTAAGTGACTCAGAAAGACTTGAGGAACAGGAACCAATGTGGTTATACAGGTTTATATTTATGCACATGTGGAATTCTAACAGTCTGAACAGGTATGAATTTTTCTTCATTATTTTAATTAAACCATACTTAGAAATAGTGATTCTGATTCACGTTAACAGATAAAAAATAATAGGGAAAGCAGCATGAATAATGACATTCTGAAATGACAACCCAGATCACAGCAGAAATTGAAAATGAACATTTCACAACAAAATTCAGAAAAATGGGAGTGCAAACCTGGTAAGAGCAAATCACCAAATAGAAGATTGAATAAATTATGTAAAAGAAGAAAATTCCAATCAACTTTTTTCCCTATCCTGTTTTATTATGTGCATCATGCCTGACTTTCAAAATAATATGATGGTTTACTTAGTCTCTGAAGTTGAGGTTGAAATTTGGGGATAATTTGTTCTGTAACTCTGTAAGCCATCATTTTGGAGACGTGTGTGTAAGATGTGTAATCCTGATAAAACTTCTCCATTGCAAATTCAAAAAGCTTCAGCATGGTTTATGTCCAACAGTTTTATCCACAGTTTAAGTTGAAAAGGAAAGCAGATACTGCCTGAAACGTTGATACCTAGTCAGAGAAATCACAAAATCAGATTGAACTGCTACCAAAGATAACATAAAAGCATGCACTGGAAATGATGAAAAGCTAAAAATCGTTTAGTAAGGAAACCAACTCACTCATTGCAAATCCTAGCATTTTTATTTCATTCAGCCTTTTATTTATTTGTTTGATGTAGGTCAGGGAGTATGTGCATGTAGTATATTTCATATATTTCCCCCTCATTACCACATATTTTTGTTCAAATAATATTTAATACATGTAGCAGCTTTGAACCTAGAGTATGAATATAAAGGAATATTCAAATAATGCTTTGAATTCACATCAGATATACATCAACATTTTGGAAGACAAACTAATGCAAATTTTGTGATTTCACATTGGTTAAAGGAAAATAATTAGACCTGAAAACATGTACCATATATGAATGAAAGAATAAATAATCATGGACAATTTATTTGATATAGTCTGTTCCTCTCCTCTCTGGATTACTCAGTTCTTTTATAGTCAGCTGTCAAAGGTTAATTTTTAAAGTTGGCTTCATCTGATCTTGAGTTTGGTTCTCTGTGTTCCAATTATAAATGACACCATCCTCTCATTGTCTTTTTCATCCTGACTTATTTTGCTTATAATTGGATTTATAGTTTATAGGATATATCTGTTTTTAATATTTGTACTACAATGCAAATAGCATAAGTGAAGTGAGTCCTAGGAAAAAGATATGTTGTTAAATTAGACAAAGAATGCCACAGGAAAAGTTTAATGATAACTTATTAGATGTTTTACAAGAGATGAGACTAAATTCTAATACTTGACTGTTATCCCATCTGTATGATCAGACTATTATAGCTCAAATGTTTAACAATATTCATATAAATAGAGAAGTTAATGGGATAGATTTTTTTCTGTCAATAGCCTTATATTTTCAGAACTGTCAGGACTGAGAGATGTTGCAGCCACAGGCACATGCTCTTTCATCTGCTGTGAATAGTAAACTGGTATTATCTTTCATGGTTGAACAAATTATGCAGAAAATAAACTTCGAAGTATAGAATCAGAATTTTGTCTCAATGATCAAAGCCAGTAATTTTAACTTTTAATTAGATACTTAATAAATACAAATAACTTGAATAATGTAAATGCAGCCTTTATTTAGTAAGTAGAAATTATTTTGAAAAATGTATATGCAGATTTTGTCAATGATACTGTATAATGGAAGCCAATTTTCATTGACAGTAAAATGTAATTAGTTTGTTTACTTGATTTTTAAAATTTTTAGGGAATTTTCTAATTACTCTCCATAAAGTATTTTCTCTGAAGAATTTAATTTATTCTGGGGCCTCCCTGGTGGCACAGTGGGTTAAGCAATGCACTATGAAGCAGGCTGCAGCCACTGCAGCATGAGTTTGATCCCTGCCGTGGCCTGGGGCAGAGATGGGAAGGGAGGAGTTGTTAATGGGGGGGAGGTGACCCATATGGTGGGGCAGACCTCTCCTGCCTCGCCCACTCAGCAGTGTATTTCAGTCAATTTGCCTATTCTAATCCCTACTCCGGTGGATCCTCTCAGCACCCCCACACCTCTGACCTGTACCCCAGTGTTTGTATGTATAAATAAATAAATCTTTTTTAACAAAAATAATTTAATTTATTCTACTTACAACTATAAAATTATAGGATATATATTCATTGTGTTATGTTACTTTAAAACAGTACGATTTTTTAATTTGTGTTACTTGAACAAATTTTATTATATAATCACACATATTATCTATTTAATTAGATTATTAACACCTCACATAATTTCTTTAGAAAGATAAGCATGTTATCTTGAGTTCTCAAACTCAAGTAATTCTAATTATATAGTTAAGATAACAGATATTTTTAAATCGTCTTTCATTGTTGTCACCTCTCTTATCTCTGAAGAAGAGAATACTTCCTTATTTCACTGATTTGAAATTTTAATATGGAAACATCTTCAAATAATGGACTAGGGGCTCAGTGGACAATATGCTTGTTCTAAGACTAACTGGTAAGACACATTAAAAGCTTGTGTTTATGTCTGTAATATCTTCCAACTCTGTCAAGAGGAGAATATTCTCTGCAGAGTTGCTGCCTCCCCAAGGTGGATGTGAGTAAGACACATGGAAGAGAATCTGAGTGATCTACAACCTTCTTCATAAAGCACACCTTTCATTTCTAGTCACATCTTATAGACAGTATAAGTAATGATGGGATACACAAATAAGTTTTGAAGTGATGAAAACAAAACAGTATGGTTAAAATGGTTGACTAGCACAGCAGTTAACGGCAAACATTATACACAAATAACTTTTGGGGAAAATATTCTGAATCCACATTTTAAATATTACAAATATTCTGAAAAATTAACTTTACCAATTAATGTGTAAAGCACTAATCTTTATATAACAGTGGTTCAATTTGCAATTATTAAAATTTATGTCCACATTTTATGTGACAAGTTACTGTTACAACTTTGTGCTTAGAACAGATAGCAAAAATGTTTGCAACCATTAAAAAGCACATTTAATTCTTAAAAAAAATAGCTTTTAAAATAACTGGAACTGGGCCTCCCTGGTGGCGCAGTGGGTTAAGCAATGCACTATGAAGCAAACCGCAGCCACTGCAGCACGAGTTCGATCCCTGCTGCCGGCCAGGGAG
>JAGFMF010011939.1:32740-142091 GCA_019455555.1 Galemys pyrenaicus | reverse complement strand
CCCGCTTTCTGTGGTGAATCCTCTCACCCCCCACACCTCTGGCCTGTACCCCAGTGCTTGTATGCATAAATAAATAAATCTTTAAAAAAAATAAAATAACTGGAACTGCATATTTTAACACATAAATTTTGTTAACAGCAGATATATTTACGGCAAAGAGTAACTGTCGCCATGCACTAGTAGCTGGGAGTTGTGTCATTCTGTAGCTCGTACATCAGGCAGAACTGCTACTGCCTTGAACATCACACATTGGAAAACTCAACATAAGGAAAAATGGTTTAATATGTTGGAAACACCTATGAGAACTTTGTCATTTAATATCTAGTATTTAACCCTGGAACAGCATAATCCATAACCCTAAACATCAGTTATAATGAGTAACAGAGATCAGTACTTCCAGCAAAAGATGACTATTTCTAATTGCTATAAAAGTTTGTGGTTTGTGTAACTGCCAACATTAAAATCAAACATTATTTTGGAGTGAGGAGGCATTTGAGTGGCAGATATGTGTAAGTAAGATCAAAACAAATTAAGCAAACTCTACCTCTCAGATACTGAAATTCAATGAAACATTTTCTAACAGTGGCAAATAGTTAAAGGAATATTTAGTGTAGTTTCATCAATGGCTCTGAAAGAACTGGAAGTAAACATGATATTGAAATTGATTTCAATATCTTTGAAAGATGATAACCAAGATGCAACGTTTTGGTTAATAGTGTTTTTCAATGTCTAAGTATGTAGTTATAACATGCTTTACTTTATCCTTTTACTATGCAACTATAAATGAACTTTGACTCTTTACCATCACTTTTTTTTAGTATGTTACTTTTTAACGTATTTTTTACATCCTTTCTCTTTTGGCCTATTATTTTCATGTTGCTTCTGATTATTTATAAATTATTAACAAACTTGTGGTAAAGTGATGGTTTAGGAGTAAAATGAGACAGTGTTTTGTGATCTATATAGTCCAGAGTATATGTGATTTGTTAGTATTTTCTACTAATTTCCACATTAATCATTTAATTATGATGAACATTTATTTGGCATTTATCAAAAGTGTATCAAGTGTATTCCATCCACTGTCCTAAAACTTGAGACAATGCTGTAATCAGAACCAAATGATTTAAATTTAGCTGGGAGATGGGGGGTTATTAACAAAAGCCCTTCTATATATTTTCATTTGTAGTTTTGTAAGAAAAGTAAAATCTGTTTTGGAGAGTCTGAGAAGGTTTCATTAAATGAGAAGCTGAGATATAAAGGGTGTTAAAATTTAAAAAATGGAAAAATGATTATAGTTGCATAAGATAAATATTTACATACAAATCTCTGTTATTAGTACATTTCTTATTTTAATCTACAGAAATCTTTAAAGTTTCATACTTTCAAGTGCTGATTCTTCTGTTTGGAATTCTTTCCCTGCCACATTACCTGGCCTTAACATGCTTAATGCCCATTGCATTGCAACTCTCCATTTCTCTTTTACTCCCTATCCCCTAACAATTACTTTTCTGCTTTCAGTTTCTGTCTGTGTGCCTAATTTAGATACCTCACATAAGTAAAATATGCAGTATTTGTCTTCTATGACCTCTTATTTCATGTAGCCCGATGTCTTCAAGGCTCATTCAAACTGTAGCTTATGACAAGATTTCTTTCTAAGGTTAAGTAATATTCCATTATATGTTTGTGCTGCATTATCTTTATCCACCCATTCATCTGTTAATGGATATTTAGGGATATTCAATAATCAGATATTGCAAATAATGCTACAATGTACGTGGGAATGTGGTTGCATCTTTGAAATCAGGTGTTCAGTTCTTTGGGGTAAATGCCCAAAAGTAGAATTGTTTTCTATTTCTACAAAAAAGTGTAATTAAGACTATGATAGGGGTTGTATCAGGTCTATTAATCACTATGGGTAATATGGGTATTTTAACAAGATTATATATTTTAAATAGCATTAAATATTAGATGTTATTGTCTCTCAAGCCATGAGCGCATTCATGTGGGTCATATGAAGTTTCTTTAAGCAATGTTTTGTACTTTTCACTGCAGAAATCTTTTGCCTCCTACATTAAGTTGTTTCTAAAGGTTATTTTCTTTTTATAGTATTCTAAGTAAGATTAATTTCTTAATTTATTTTTCAGGTGGTCATTGTTAATCTATAGAGATACAAATAATTTTTTACCAGGCAAATGTCTGGTATCTTAAAAAAGGAATGGATAACTGAGTTATAATTCACATTTTGTTAAAAAATTCTAAATGAATTTCACTTTAAGGACATCATAAGATTGATATTTTTCAAATTTACAATGTATAATTTATTAGAAGAGCACAAGTACCTTCACTTGTTACACAATTACAAAATTTACTATATTAACCTTATTTAAACTTTATTTATTTTATAAAAAATATAACCTGTAACTTTTTACAGTGATCCTCTGTAACATCTTTATAACTTCCTGAAAATGTGGTCATGGAATATGACATTTACCTGAGGGCAGTGGTTCTATTCCATTTTATTGCGACAGCTTAGATGTCAGAAGGTGAATATGAGAGTCATAAAACATTTCTCATCCCAAAAGGAAGGTCAGATTTATGAGCCAATGTAAATCCTCAATCAATTGGAAATATACTCTTCTATATAGGCCAATTTTTGTTTTTTGTAACCCAGATAAAAAAATAAGACTATAGAAAAAAATGATCAAAAGCACTTGGTGAGGTTAATGTACTTGTGATTATAGCTTGTGATTATGGTAAAGAATACATATTATCAATAACATGCTTATATGTTTTAATTTTTACCCAATTTTCTTAACTTTTATAGTGCATGTGGGTGTAACTAATCATTTTCAAGGTTTCAAATGATTGAAATATTAAAACTCTTAACTTTATTTCCTCTTTAAATTCCAATTGTATTTGTAATATACCAAGATAGTATTGAGTTATTGTTTCAAATACTATGAAATTGGATTAGAAATTGTTTTGCAGATCAAAATGGAACTTTGCTATAATAAAAATTACTAAGTATCTAATAGACAATGTCTTATAAAGTATTGTGACATCATAAAATTAAATAACACTGTCTTCCTATATTCATCTAAATTAATAAAATATTTTTAATTTATAATTTCAATCTAATATGTCTTACACATTTAAAAATACATATTTAACTTTTTATAACAATGCATTATAATATGCCTTGGCTCATTATTGTGCCTCCATTTTAAAAATTTCCCTTTATTTAGAATAAAATATTGAAATGAGAAAGGATATTAATAAGAATTTTTTTTCTGAATAAAAACCCAGGTTTCATAAAGATAGTATATAGGCTTTAAAAAGTGTGTGTTCTTTTCTAAATACATAGAGTATTTAAAAATATCCTCAAACATCCCAGTTCTTTCTGGGAAAGAAAACAAACTAAAATATGATAGCAAATAGTTTCAAGATAATTTTGCAATATAGTACAAATTGTAGGGTTTGGGGAGACTTGAAATCTGACAAGCTCTTGGAACTGAAGTAAAATAGCAAATCAAACATAATCCCTATAGCCTCAAAACTTCGCGCATTCTCTGAAATGTCAGAAACACTATTTATGTCCCCCCTTTTTTTCCTTATTGCACAATGTCCCCAGATGATGTTGTGTGTGGTATAAATTAGACAGACAGTTTATTGAATCTACTTTTAGTCCATCTTCTATAACACACAAGGCATCACTTTCAAGGTGTCACTTCAGAGGAATAAAGGCAGACTAGAGCAATATTTTAAGTCTGACTGGGTAAAATATGGTTTGCAAAACTGCAGGCACAATATTATTGGAATACCTCAGCAAGATGTGGAGCATATTGGATGCGATTTTAACTTTGATTATTGAGTAAGTTTCTGGTATTTGCATAAAATCATGTGCAGTAAGTATATATCACTCATGAAAAAAATTGGGGCTTCAGCATAAATTTATTCCATCCAGTTTATGTTTTGCCCTCATGACCATCATTATGTCCAAATCAGGACACATGCAGATCTGAATTTTTGCTGCATCACAGAACGTAATGAGATGGATAAAAATGAAATAGAATAACTTATTCATCTTGTGAAATTTTATGATTACAAGTCAGGCTCCATGCATTTTGCATTTATAAGAAGGTACTTTTATTTCTTAGAAAGAATGAACTGAGAAACTTGCTTATTCAGTCATACCAGGTAACACTTCTGAGACAGAGATTGTAGGAGAATGAATGAATTTTTTGAAAAGTACCAGGATTTCTAATGTTTAAGATACTTAGATATATGAGAGGTTATCTTTAATGAGTAATATCGTACTTTGAGACTATGCAACTCTATGTATTTCAGCTTGGCTTTCCTTTCAGAAAAACTGAGATAAATGTAAGTAATATGAAATAGGGATCAGTGTATCAGTAGCATGACAAGGTATGGCTTCTCTCCTTAACAACTAATTAGGCATCTGACTGTGAACAGAAATACCTTTATGGGAATTGTGGAATCCAGAACCACAAAGATAAAAATCATTAAAAAAAAAAAAAAGTCTAGAAAGGACCTAGCCACCTGTGTACATGCTAATAGACAGACCTAGCTTGGACTTTAAAAGTAGCAACTGCACAGAAACTGTCCCAGCCCTTCAGGGATATCATCAGAGCAAACCTAGAGAGTATTGGACGGAAACACACTCAGGTGACAGACTTTATAAAAATTAAGACATCACTAGAGGAAATTATAACACTCTGTTGGAGTCAAAATATCTGACACATTTGGATACATTAGAGATGGTAAGAGGGACTTTGCTGGTGGACACCTTCCTCAAACAATACTGTGAGATTAAGACTAGTAGTTATTTTTGGAACTTACCTTGAGTTAATTTGATAATTATTAAATGTAGCTTATATTCCATACTTGGTATTTCCCTTGGGAGGTTAACCAGATGCTCGTCCAGATTTAAAACTGCTCATGGTCTAGTAAAGGAAAAGAAACTGTCCCCAAATAAATAGCAAAGATTATTATGGGAGCATAGGTTTCATTAATTTTGTTTGCTTGTTTTTTAGTGTGAAAGGTCTTTTAGAGAATTAGTGTGCATAGAGAGGAAAGTATATTAATTGCCCAATAAAAACTCCAAAATTATTAATCCCCTCATGGACAAATGCCCATTCAAACAGGACCAGCCTGAATCATGACCCCTGGGACCAAAAGACTTGCCAAAAGTCTAAAGTACATTCCGGCGGGAAATCACAAGAAAGGGTTTAGGAAGATCTTAGAAAGCAGGGGCCAAAAAGAGAAAGAGAAAATGCAAAATCAAAGTACAAATAAAGATAATGAATACTCTATCTCTGCCAAGGCCAACCTCCTCCTATGTCTCTCCTCCATGTGTCTCCTTCCCAGTAGTACCAGAACGCAAGTTAGGCCACAGAAGCAAGAGGAATCTGAGTCCACAGGTCTTGATTAATTAGCCAAACATAGCTTTTGCTTAACTATACCCCTAATTCCTTTTGACTCACCCCTGCCCCCAGCCCGCCCCCACCCCCACACAAACCTCTCAGGAAGTCCTTTTTATGACATGCTGGAAGTTGTAATGCTCAGGTCACAAGATCTCTTAGGCATGGGGATGCCTTGAAGTCCATAAAATCATCAGTGAGTAGATTAATTCGGGTGTGTTTCATTGGTTAAGAACTGGGAGCAAAGATTTTGATAGATTCTGTGAGTATTGGAAGAACCAAACAAGCTTCTTTTTAAAATATAGATGCTGAACTGAAATATGAATATAAAGGACTAAATAAGAGAAAAAAACTAAACCCATAATAGACCTTAGCACTTACATGAAGGAAATAGAACTTTATACTACTGAAAACTTGATGCTTGGCGGTGATATGATATGCATTATTCACCAAATGACAAAATGTGAGGCTACATCAAAGATGTATGGCCATATAAAGAAAGTTTTCAAAGTTATTCTAGTGAATTGGTGCTCTGTGTGTGTCTCACATGCATGCATGTGTGTTTACATACATGTTGGTAGTTTTAATTTCTAGATCTGTATGAATGGATTATTCTTTAATTCATACATTATTTATCATTGACAATGCTTGGTTCATTGGCTTGTTGCATGCATATTTGTATGTATATTTTTTTTGTGGGAATGTAAATTTCTATCTACTGTTAGTTTAACATGAAAAAAAAATGACTAATTTCTTCCTATGACATAATACTAAATAAATTCTCCTTTCATTCCCAAGACAGCCATTTTCTTAATCCCATCTTTAATTATTTTTGTTAAAGATTTAGTTTGATCCATTTCAAGGCATTTCTACAAGTCCTACATATGATCTCAGATGTTTTGACCTTATGAAATTGTGCCATACTTTATATAGACTGAGATTTTTAAATCAAATTAATAGGATTCATTTCTATTATAATAAATACCTGTAGATAATTTACTCTGAGCACTTCATAATAATCCATTGTTTGACTATACCATTCTTAATTTATCTATTCTCATTTTGATGGGCATATTTTTGCTCGTAAAGTAGTGCTTCTATTAATATTTTTGAACAATATCCTAGAATATATTTGTATTTTTGGTATGTACTTAATGGTGAAAATCGTGGATATTAAGAGAGAATAATGTCCTTTACTCTAGACCATTGAGACTCCTTCCTCCTACGTCCCACCCCTCTCCTGCTCTGCACTAGCAGGCTCAATACTGCAGACATATTTCAAGGATCTTGTGCCTACTATGTGCGTCTGTTTTGTTTCTCTGTGCTCCACCTGAGTGAAATCATCTGGTGTTTGTTTCTTCCTCTGATTTATTTCACTTAACATAATCCCCTCTGGTTCTGTTCATGTTGTTGCAAATGGCAAGATTTCATCTTTTAATAACTGAGTGACCATAGTAGTATTCCACTGTGTATATTTAACATGTCTCTTTAATCTCCTGCTATCAGTGTGCAATTTAGGTTGTTTCCATAATGTGGCTATTGTAAATAGTATTGCAATGGGCTGTGGGTGCTTTGACGGTAGGCATGGTGACATACATATTCCCCTAAATCATGTACGTAGTTGTAAACCACTATAACCTCAATGAAGAGATATGCTAATGTTAAAATTGACCATATAATGTTAAATTACTTTTTAAATATCTACAAAATAGCCCTATACAATATCTGCAAATTTCCAACAACTTGTTTCATTCTCTAAGTATCTGAGATATATGTATACACATCAAATATGTTGATAGTCAAAAATGAAAATTTAAAATAATCATAATGCTATAATAGGGCCAGTCATAGATTTTTTTTTCTGGAAAGTGTATATAAATGTGCACTGCCCCTTTGTACATTGATAGTCTGTGCCTGAATCATTGTTTTACAACTGTCAACATATCCATATGAAAATATCTATTCCTGGAACAAATGCTGTCATTGGTTTACAATATTGAATTTGATGAAATATATAGAAATTTTTCATTCAGTATTTTGCACCTGTATGCCTTCTAGGAAAAAAAGAAATAATCTAGAATAATGAGTAAATCAAACCTGAGAATCAGTCCAGTCCAATTATCTTTTTTAATAGTGTGGAACAATGATTCCTGTTATATATTTCTCCTGATAGAGATAACAGAATAGAAAATTGAACATGACAATTCCACTTTTGTGACAATTACAAAGTGAGAAAAATCTTGCATATAAAACTTTTAATTCTGCTTATTAGAAATTTGAATCAGATTCTTTAATGTTGGTTTATTTCTGAAATTATACTTTTAAGTAATATCCAATATGAAATAAAAAAAACCTTAAAATTGAATTTCCAGTGCTTATATTTGTGATCTGAAGTGTTGCAAAATATAATAATCAAAAAATCTGTTAGTACATATATAATTGTTGATATTAAGAGATAAATAATAATTGAACTTTTCCATGATGAATAAAGAAAAATTATACCTACATTTCTATTAATTGATATCACTGATATTTAGTTTTATAAATATTTCAGAGATTGAAGAAATAATCTTCAATAAGACAACACACCAGTAAGTTTATTGCATGTAACCAAGATTTTGTAAAGATTCAAGCCTCTAAAATAATATTTGAGAAAGAGTATATAAACAGGAAGAAAAAAGAAAGTCAAAAAATTTACATTCAGAAGACTTACTCTTAGTTACATTTAGAAGACTTGATTTCCTGAAAATTAATTAAGTAAAAGTGGGATAATTTTTTTATAAATCACATAGGACATATAAAATTAAATCATGGGGTCTTCCCTGGTGTTGCAATGAGTTAAGTAATGCACTATAAAGCAAAATGCAGCCACTGCAGCATGAGCTCGATCCCAGCTGCTGGCCAGGGAGGTGACCCACATGGCACAGCAGACCTCTCCTGCCTTGCCTGCTGCTCCCCTCAGCAGTATATTTCAGTCCATCTGCCTGTTCTGCTCCCCACTCTGTCTCTGGTGCATCCTCTCACCTCCCACACTCTGGCCTGTACCCCAGCTCTTGTATGCATAAATAAACAAATCTTTAAAAAATTTAAATCACATTTGCAAAAGTGTTTTAGTGATTTTGAAAAAATATATATACATTATTCAAAATAAAGTTTTACTGGTAAAGTCTATGGAACAGAAGAACAGAAATTAGAAGGAAAACATTTTATTATATTTGAAATCAATTTTTCCAGACTTAAAAAAATTATTCTTATTACATTTGCCTGTTTTATTCTCTGATATTCCTCCACTTTTACCAATGAATGCTAATGAATTATTTTCTGTGTATTTAGGAAAACCTTGTTCCTTATACATTAAAAAAAATGTGTTCAATTTATTTGAAGGCTATGTTGGTATTTTGATGGCTATTGTGTCAAATTTACATATTTTCCTCATCCATGAGAATGGGACATTCTTTAATCTCTATGTCACTGAATCCTTTAATATCTTGTCGTTCATATTGTATTGGCTATTTGCTTCCTAAATTAGATTAATTCCTTGGTATTAGAGACTTTTTGAGGCAGTCATAAACAGGTATTTTCTTATCACTCACTACTTGTACATAAAAATGCTATGGATTTTTGTATGTTGCCTCTGTAACCTACCATTCTGCTGTATTCATTTACTGTTTCTCATATATTTGTAGTGGAGTCTTTTCGGTTTCCTATCAGTTCTCATTCAGGATGATACTACAGGACTGATCACTAATCAGTCTAGATAATCAGTGATTTGGAAGGAGTTCTAATTTCCCAGTGCTGATAGAAATCTGATAGTCCTATGTCTGCCATGTTGTTTTATGGCTCCAGTGACCCTTACTAGAGTGTGTTCAGAGGTCAGAAAGAACCTGAAAGCTTAGACTTCAAAAGATAAGTGATTTTATAAACATGTTTGGTCTCTGCTTATATTTTGTGTATAAGAAATAAATATGAGGGCTGCCTAAGAGTTATGTGTTACTAAAATATAAAGGATCCAAATAAGGATCGGGGGGGAAAAGTAATTGTAATAAAGTCAGAATCAAAATCAACTGGCAACTATAAACCAGATACAATCTGCAGGGGGAGAGGAGGAAGCAGGATCAAAACAGGGGGGAAGAACACAAGGGACTATGGTGATTGTACATGGGCAAATTGGTGGTAGGAAATTCATGGGGACTATACACGAGAAGAGAAAACATACACTGTACAAAAATGAAAAATGATGTAAAAAATACATGAAAGTGTGTCTAAAATCTAGTAATCCTCCAGAAAATAACTAATATATTCTTCCCATAAGTAGTCAACTTTTCCTATTACATATCTCATGGAACAGTGCCCTTTCTATATATAAATAGTCATCAGAACAGATAGTTTACAAACTTAGTAGTTGACATCAGAATTCTTTTTAGAATTGAGGTTCTCTATAGGATTATCTTATGAACTTAATGTGTTGTCAGCAGATCCACTCAGATATTAGTACTTATGTACATGGAAATATAGAAATTAAGTTTTTTCATGACAGGTGAAAGAAAAAAAGAAATTGATAAGAGCAGAAGGAGCACAAGGGACTGAGGTGATGGTGCACTGGTGAGATGGTGATGGGGAATACATGGGGATTACAATTGATGGCAAATATATATAAATAAAGGGAAAAAAAAGAAATGAAATAAAGGGCAAACACCGCTTATGTATTTCACAAAAACAATATATGGGAAGTTGTCTATGATGTTCATGGAGTGAAAAATCTTAAGAACCATACTACCTACTACATTTGCATAGAAATCATCAACATTTTTCTGTAGTCACAAATATTGATTATTTTGTTCACAAAGGGTTTGTAACAATATTAATTTTATTTTAATCTATCCTTCTAGATATTGAAGCATTACACGTTAAATTTCCTTAACTTCTTTAGTGCATCAGATGCTGAAGCATGAGTAAGTTTACTTTTGTGTCTGCTTATTATTTTAACTCTAGCTGGAATATGTCTAGGAAGATGCAAACAACATCTGTTTAGTTTAAGTAATGTTTGAACTTTAGTGGCAAGAACAACACAAAATTGATATAACAATTTACTATAGTTTTATGAAATATTGTTGCATTTCAATTGACCTCTCTTACCACTTGGATGAATTAAATATATAGGGAAGAAGATTTGTAATATTACTCAGCAATACTAAAGGTCTTTTAAGGGATGTTTTACCATCACAGTCATTCTTTTGGCCTTTATTTGCATAATACTTGCCCTTAATCTTATTGAGGTTAGATTTTCAAGCACAGTGCAATACAGATTATTGTCTACAAAAAGATTTTGAAAATTCTTTCCAATAAAATTTCACTGAAGAAAACCCATTTCATCAGATACTGATGAAAGCTACTTGGGCATAAAAGGGAAAAAAATAGTGAAATTGGAAATCAAGTGATTATCTGAGACCTTAGTCTATATTATTCTAGTTCAAAAAAATAGTTCTTGAAATTCTTAGAAAATATTTAATGAACAAATATTCTTTAATATAAACATTATTAAGCCCTATTAAGTTTTCATTTAAGGAAATGCCATTAACGGCATTAAATATTTAGTTTTGGCAAAATCACCATCATACAAAGGACTGAGACTCTCCATTAGTTATGTACATATTTCCACTGAGACAGGACTATTCTAATTTACCTCCTAGAAATTAACCATGAGATAATGGCTTTTTTTGAGAGAAAATTCACAGCATTCACATTAGTTCAAATTAATTCATTTCATGTAATAATAATCTTTGTATGATAAGGAACATAGTTCATCTGTGGATCAAATCCATCAAAATTTTTAGTTGTTTTTGGGTCTCTAATAATGTATACTTTTCCATTATGATCAAACACTGATGCCTTACAGTTAGTTCTTTTTTTTTTTTTAAGATTTATTTTTATGTATACAAAAAGAGCTGGGGTACAGGCTAGATTCCAGGGCGGTGAAGGATTCACCAGAGACAGAGCGGGGAGCAGAACAGGCAGATGGACTGAAACACACTGCTGAGGGGAGCAGTGGGAGAGGCAGGAGAGGCCTGCTGCGCCATGTGGGTCCCCTCCCTGACCGGCCTCAGGGATCGAACTCGTGCTGTAGTGGCTGTGGTTTGCTTCATAATGCGTTGCTATTGCGCCACCAGAGAGGCCCTGTGATGCCTTACAACAGTTTAGTTCTTAATTCCAAAATAGGTGTCCAGTTATTTATGTTTGGATCATACATTTCATTATCCAATTCACCTACCACATTGAGACCGTTCATGAGTATATCATTTAAAATTGGGTTTCTGATGTTCTCTTATGAGCAAGAAAGGTAGTTATATACACGTGGGTTGTAGAATTCAATTGTTAAGAGACATTCCTCTCTGTGTATCCACCTGCATTTATGAATTCACCATTTTTCTCTGCTGTTCTCTGACTAGATCATGCATACTGCATAGGAGACAAGTCATAGGCTTCTATTCATCTGATTGCAGTTGAAAGCTTAAAGTTTAAATTAATTTTAGAGTGTTATTGGTGATTCCTGTGTGCTGCATTGCCTGTGAAGGAAAATTAGAATATACCATCCAGCACAGTCAGGTCAAAGTAAGTGTTCTTTGAAGTCTTTTCTAAAGCAATGATTTTCCACTCATGCTTATGGCTTAGTATTGTAGCATTTGGAGAAGAGACATGTCCAATGGAGCTTCTGTACTTATCTGTTTATGGTCATTCTCACATAGTGGTGCCTGCTTCTGTACAAAATAATTGTCTTCATCACTGCTAAATACCTTAGCCTGGCCACTTACTAAGTTCTCATCAAGCAGTTTTCACCAGCTAAGCAATACAGGTTTGAACTTCTTCCATCAGCTTTTCTAAACTTCTTCCATTCTCCCAGATGCCCAGAGATACTTTGCCATTGCTAGGCAAGAAAACATCATCTTCAAGGCTAATTTTAACCTTGGGAGTTTAAGGAACTTCCTTTTCTGAAATTTGTAACAAATAGTACTGAATATAAGCATTAACCTTGTTCAGAAAATGGAATATTTGTTGGAATAGAAATCTCCCATACAACTTACTCAGTTTTGGTAAGAGAGGAAACTGGGAGCATCCATTATAGATTGTAAATAATCACCACAAATCTGTTTACTCCATCTTCAGCTATTTTTCCTTGAAGAATAAACATCTTTTACTGATTTCTTGTCAGTTTTCAAAAGAGCACTACAGACATAATTCAACAAGACTTCAACGGCTGCTGGATCAGGATCATCAAATTTAACACAAGAAAATCCATGAGGATCATTCTCACTCTAACAATTTTAAATAAATAGGGACTGCAACACACCAAGGCTGCTTTGTGTGCTAACATCTCATGGCCACAGAGCTGAAGTTGAAAATCATAAAACGGGCCACTTTTCCTAAGAACATTTAATTTAGTAACAGAAAATGAAATTTTCATTTTTCTTAGATTAAATATCTTTTCAAACATTTTTCATATATTTTATAATAGTTGCAGTGTTGGTGAAAAATATATTTCTGGAGCATCTTAAGTAATCCAAAGACAAGAGATTAAATTAAAATTCAGCTCTTGGTAGATGTATGAATATAGGTGGTTTAAGAGAAAGTTGAGGTTTCTTAAACTCTAACGGTGATTCTAAAACTATTTGGTTTGAAAAATGACATAATCAAGTCCTTAAATATTCTATGTAACCCAGATGTGCATTTATATACATATATGTACACATGCATCTATGCATATACTTTTCATTATACTATTATAATGATCTATGGATATTAAAATTTTGAGTAAAAGTGATTATATTTGCTATGAAAATTTCATATAAATGTTAATTCTATTTCTCATTTTTTTCTTCATCATATAATCCTATTCTTTCACCAACACACTGACTAATTTGCAGTATAAATGTTTAGGAAAACAAACAAAAGCAAACACTCCTAATCTTCCATTTCTTAATATTTGTTAAATAAACATATAACAAAACTTCTAGTCAACATCATCAACTGAATGATAATGGTATATGGAGAAATATGCAACATCTCATGTGAAGAATTAAATAAGAGACTAGTCTTTGGCACTTACTGAAAATAGTGAGTCAGAATGAGCTCACTGTGAGAGATTTTACCAGTCTGGAAACATTTCAATCTAGTGATACCCCTTCCTCTCAAAAGATAAAACAATGTATCCATGATCATGTCATTAAATCAGGTGATTTGTTGTACCATAGAACACTCAAACACTATGAAATGCTCATGGTTAGATAATACAAATCAATGTGTGTAATTACAAATCTCCATCTATGTATCAATCAATTCATCTGTAATTTGATATATTAACTAAATGGCAATACTAATCAAACCCTAGCATGCCTACTTCTATGTGCCTCCCCATTTTCTTTGCACTCCTCACAGAAGTTCTGGCTTCCATGTTATTGGGCCGCTTTTCTTGTTACAAAGTGTATAAGCTTCCAAATACCTGAAGGCCCAAGACCTCCCTGGGCCTCTCTTGGCAGTTCCCCAAATCAGAATTGTAGACTTGAAAGGTCCAGAAATATCTAGAGATTCAACTTTCTTTTTAAATCTCTCTGTACATGTGTCCCCATTCTAAATTTCAGTATTCCAATATTTCCTTATAATTGCCCTGACTTTGATATATAAATCTGTGCTCTCATCTGAGGATTCAGACTTATTTTTGACCTTTTGTCACTCTTAACAATTAGTTAATTCTCAACTCTTAACATTAGTCACGTGTCTGACTATCAGCTTGCTTTTCCCTCCAGCTTTAGGAGTGTGATCTTTTAGTGCTGCCCCTGAATGTTTACGCCCTTATACTTCGCTTTCATTTACTTCTTAATTGATCTGTGCTGTTATTTTATCTCTTAAGTGTATAACCGTCCTCTATCAACAACCACACCATTTCAATTCCTTGTAGTTCCTATTTTCTCTATATCCCTCAAAGACAAGGGATAATGAACAAGCTGGAGTACCTGGTAGAGTATAGTATATCTCTATAATCTATCACAGGTCTCTCTAGGTGACAATTGCACTGATACAAATAATAGGACTCTCAGTTCTATTTTACCACTACCACTGAAGTGATCCTCCTTGAAATCCAGCTAGATAATGACTCACCTCCAGATCAACGACAGCCTTCGAGTTTGGTCCCTAGGAGTATGTCAGATAATGATTGTCACAGACCAGATTCTTCAGCAGTAGAGACTTTTGGGGATTATTGTAAAGTATTTAGAGAAAGGAAGCATGAAAAGGGGACTAAGCTAATTAAAAATGCCTCCTCCAGAAAGCAGAACCACTCCAGTCCGAGAGAGATTTTGACAAAGTCCTTTCAACAATTTAAGACAAAGGAGGAACTTTCACCCTTTTGGTCAGATAGTAGACTGATTTCTCACACAAGCACAGGGTGCTTCATTCTCTAGAAAAGGGACAACTCTAAGACTTGAGAGTCAAATGTACACAGCCCACACAACATACCTTGAAGCCTTTATTTCTAAACAAGTTTACAAGTTGGATCCTTAACTAGAAAATCATCTCACCTCTGAGACCCTCAGAGGTGGGATGTTCTGAAATGATTTTCAGAGAGGCATATATTGGCAAATTAATCTCCAGAAATTCTGGAGAGCTGAGGGGTTGGCTTCTGATATCTACCACTTCACCACTGATAGGAATGCTTTCTGAAGGAACTTGTTCCTCAAACTAGGACTTTTTGCTGTGAGGCATTTAACTGGCCTGGAATTTGAGTGACATTGACCTAATGGCACTTCAACCAGGGTGTATCAAATGTGTCTGCATGGAACCACTGTGGTGTGTTCCAACCTTCCAAGAACAGAACCTCCAATCTGTGACCAGCATAAGACTTGCTTGGTGGCAGCTGAAGTTTGATTACAGGAATCTTCCCTTCTTATCCTGATTCCTTTCCTCTGCAAAGTCCATCTCTGGGCAGCAGACTGCAAATAAAGTGTTGTTCCTCTGTGGTTAAAATTCTGTACATAGTTCCTAAGTTTCTGCAGAGGTGTTCTTTGTTCTTCTTCTGAAGAAAAATCTGAATAGTATTTAACAAATATGCAAAATAAAGACTGCACACAAAGGCAGCCCAAGTAAAGAGAAAGGTAAGAATCTAAAACAGTTTTCTCAAAACACAGGTAGAAGAAAGGAGATCTCTAGTAAAAAAAAAAAAAAAAAATCTCAGTGCTCAGACAGCAAAATGGTCCCAAAGTTTCAAAGATGAAAATAATTGCAGAACACTAGTAATTCCTTTCCCCACCCCACCAAATACCACAAACACTTATTAAGTATGCAGAACTTTATAACACCACTGTTTCTAGACTGTTCCTGTATTAATTCACACATTGTGATTATTGCCAATCACATTACTTGCATGGTACAAATCCCTGGGGCAGAAGCAATAGACAACATGGCTATGTTTGGATAGTTTGCAGCACATAAGGCTGATCTTAAAAGACTTTAGTCATAGATTTCAACCACAACTGGGATATAGTATTAATTAAGAGATCAATGAGCGGAGAGAATTTGGAGAGACATAAGTCAAAAAGAAGGTAAGATCAGAATAAAGGAATTCAGTAAAGATTGAATGGAGTTTCAAGCGTATGTTGAAAAACAAAACCTTAATATTAAAGCAGGTCTCATTATTTGTGGAAATAAAAAAAACTTTTCTAGGAAAAGACATCTTAAAAATAAGGATATGCAGTAATGGAAATAATAATGACTTTTATCCTTTAATTAACCTGAAAAACTTTTCTTGTGATGGTATTTATTCTTACTGTACATATTTTTTTTCAACATCTGTATATTCTACATTATGATTACCACCAAAAAGTTGGGTTCCATTCACTATGCTTTATTTTGTTGATGCTTTAATGATGTTGGGATTTGGGAAAAAATTACTATAGTCAGTATTAAAACAGTTTTTAAATTTTATACCCATTTTTACATTGGAATAGTGACACAGAAGTGAGTTTTAATTCTCACCATGGTATTCTTTCTCAGCACTCAGAACAGAGTGGTAGCATGGGAAATTACTGTCAAGCCTGCTTTTCCTTAAAACACCAAGGGGCTCACAGAAAGAGCATATGTCTTTATTAGTGGTCAAAAGAATCACTGTATTTTAGAGAATCTTGAGCCAGAAATTTGATTCTTCACAGGTAAATCCTTAGAACTGGTGTCAGTTTAAGATCAGATGTAATATTCTTTTTTGTTTTTGCACATGATGATTCATATGGAAGTATTTGTGTCTTAAAATTAGTTTCAGTCATTCCATGAGAAGAAAATTGTTGTTTATGTGCACAGTCATCAAATAATTAAAAGTGAGTCAATTTATATCAAATGACTATTATTGCAAGATAAATATAAAATTTTTAAACTGAAAATTATTGAAGAATTATTGATTACATACCATTATTTATAGCATTATATAAATTTCAGGTATGCAATAATGAATTTCAACATCTGTATATTCTACATTATGATTACCACCAAAAAGTTGGGTTCCATTCACTACTATAAAAGTGACCCTCTTTACATATTTTACCCTTGGGCAACCACCTCTGTTCTCTGTAGTTAAGATTTGCATTTTGTTGATTTATTCATTTTCTTTGTTTCTTTATTTGAAATATGAGTGAAATTATACAGTGGCTATGTCTTTGTCTGATTGGCTTATTTAATATAGCATATTATACTCAATATCCATGCATTCAATTGAACCTATATCCCACTTCTTCTTTATCCATTCATCCTTGATAGTTATACAAGTTATTTTCATGTGTGGCTCTTGCAAAATATTCTGCAATGGACAAAGAGTACATGCATTTCTTTTATTTTAATGTAATTTATTTTTATCCATTTTATATCATTGTTCATTTTTGCAAAATGTTTGCTTTCTCTTTGGAGGTGTAGTCCTCACAGAATTCCCACCATCAGTTTACCTGTGCACCACTGACATATTCACTTGTGCTCTTCCCTACTGTTTTGATTCTTCTCTCTCCCCTTCCCCTACCAAATGTCTCTGATTTAGAGTTGCCTGTTAATTTTTTAAAATTTGTTTTGTTTATTGATGATATTTTTATTTTTCCTTCTGACTCATTTCACTGAACATAATCCCTTCTAGCTCCACCTGTGTTGTTGTGAATGACATGAGGTCATCATTTTTGATTGCTGAATAGTATTCCATTGTTTATAGATACCACGTCTTGATCTAGTCATCTATTTTTGTCTATTTGTATACATTTTTAAATCGTGTTTTTGTATTTTTTATATATACATAGAGGTAGAATAGCTAGATATATATCCCTAAATCATATACAGTATCATAAACCATACCTCAGTAAAAAATAATACAATTTCAAAAAAGCCTCTACACAGCAAAATAAATGATCATCAAACAAAAGGTATCCTACTGAATGGAATAAGATATTTACAAATCATACATCTGAAAATATATATAAAGAACACATACAACTCAACAGGGTAAAAATAACTCGTTAAACAAACAAAAAAGAAAACAACCCAATTTAAAAAGGGCAGTTGATTGGAATAGAGATTACTCCAAAGAAGACATACAAATAACCAGTAGGCACATGAACAAATGTTCATCATTTATTTATTTGAGATATATAAATCAGAGTCACAATGAGATACTAACTCACACCTGTTTGAGTCAGAATTATTAGAAAGAAAAGATAGTTACTTTGGTACATTACCCCAAACTTAACACATAAACATGCTAGGGAGGTGATAAATTGACCCTGTCCTCATGTACTAGATCACAACAACACGGGTGGAGCTAGAAGGGATTATGCTCAGTGAAATGAGTCAGAAGGAAAAATAAAAATATCATCCAGTAGGATTCCTTTAATATTATATATCCAGAACAGACAAATTAATGGTTTCCAAGGGAAAGGGCTATGAGAATGGGAGCAATTGTTTGTTCCACACAATGTTTCTTCAGGGTGAGGAAAAATTTAAAATTAAAGCGAGGTTGAGGTTGTACACTACTGTAAATGAACAAGATACCACTCCATTTGACATTTTCTAACTTTTTGTGAATATTCTTTCAATAAAAAAATACATCAAAGTTTTTCATTATCTATTTTTAAATTTCCAATTTATATAAAACCAGTTTTTAAAGCTCCTGCTCTTCACCAGTAACATGTTTTTAAATTCCAATATTTTTATTGTCAAAAAACCTTCATAATTTATTCTAAGAGAAATATTATTTTAGACAATTTTTGACACAACTTTGTCAATTTGCTCATGTTTTTAACATACCATTTCTTGTAAAATGCAATTTTCCTACTCCTTTCCCAAAGAGAATATTCTTGTTTATTTTTTGATTTGCCAACTTACTGTCAATTGGAAAAATCCTGTCACTCAGTTTCCAAAATTCTAATCCACTCTTTGTCTGTCCTGTCTTCTTAAAATTATGCTGTGAAAATACTCATCCTTTCCTGTCATTTATAGCTTAACATCTCTAATTCATGTAGGAATTCCTCTTTGCCATATATGTTATTTTAAAGTCATATTTCTGTATTTTGTCTAAATATGATATATTTTGACAGAAGTTTTCATTCAAAAGTATAAAAAAAGTTCAAATGCATAAGTAGAGTTATACATAATACAACAGTTTATTTTAGAAAGATCTCTAAATTCATCCAGCAGTGTATCAATGACTTTATTTGGTACCTAATCTGTATCTAATAATTCATGAACCTTAGATAACCAACATAATAGTTCCAGACTACAATGCACAAAGTAGATGGAATAGCTACAAAATATTTAGACCAAGAAAGGATTTGAATATGATACAGAACAATTACAGAAAATTACTTTTTTTAAAACATTTGAGTTATGAACTTATATTATGCTAAATGCAATTTTTTCAAAAAGGCAGATATCAGTCTCCTGATTTGAAATAGTAAACACATTGAAAGATTTTATTTATTTGTAAGAACTATAGATTAGGTTGATAGTTTGGAGACCAGTTAACCAACTAGTTATTAGGTATAATAAAGGAGGTAAAAGAGTAGAAATTACATTGTTTGAGAAATCAGAATGCACTTATCTCTTTAATAGGAATTTTACATATGTAATAAGTTTACTTTGCATAAGAGTAGACAATAAAGATTTTTTTTATTTTTGCTCTTGATAATAAACATAAAAATAACATATGATCTGACTATTTTCAAGTTCCATATTATTTTTCCTTTCAAAGAAATGAAGGATTTGTTTTAGCTTAAAAAATACCATTAATCCTGGAAAAAAGCATATACTCTGTACATTCTTTTGAAAAAAATTCATCAAAATGTTCTCTAAAATACAGACATGAAAAAATATGTGGAAAAAGAAAGCTAACTCTCTCTGCCTACTAATATAAAAAGTTGTTATATCAAGTGTCTTTGGAAAATATTTTTACTTATACATTCACATAACTGCAGATATTGGCAAATTGGATAATATTTTTCTATTGTTTTTGTTCATTAATCTATTTTCTCACAAGTTAGGTAGTTAGGCTACAGGCTCTTTTAGATTGTACATGCATGCATTTTTGAAAAATCTCATTGTAATAGAAATAGAGAGGAACCAACTGAGATTGTTGTAACTTCAAATTGTTTTATACCATTTGATGTTTAAATTACATCAGGAAGTAATAGTTTTAGGCTATTACCTTTTCTTGTATTTTTATGCAGATTAAACACTAAGATTAGCCATTGGTTGAGGATGAATAGTTCTTGACTGAAATAAATGTTTTTCATTGTATCACTCTAAAAGTCAATCTACAGTACTCAATGTAAGCTAACATACTATATATTCACATTTGTGTTTACTGAAAATTTTTCACCATGCTAGCTCAGAGAATGTCTACTCTGTTTACTACTGTATTCCTAAATGTAGAATAATACATTGCTAAATGAATAAGAGATGTGAGAATTAAATCACATATTAATCTAAATCTGTATGTTTTTATTCAAAATCTGCTATTTTGTTTTAAATTTGTTTTTCTCCATTTTAACAATGCTCTTTTTTTGAGGAAATATATTTTCTGAATAGAATAAAGATGAGCGAGTTTACAAGTACTTTCTTTTTTGTTATTTATATATATTTGACATCAATTGTAATCCCCACGTATTCCCCATCACCATCTCACCAGTGCAAAATCACCTCAGTCCCCTGTGCTCCCGTCTGCCCTCAACCCTCCCCCTCTTCCCTCCCCACCAAGTGTCCCCAATTTGTCCTTGTCTTTTCATTTTTGGTTTTTGTATCTTTATTGTTATTATTCTTATTATTGTTCTTATTCCTTTCCTTGATCCTTATTTGGTTCCCTTATATTCCTCCTAGGGGAGGAACCATCAGGTATTTTTCTTTTGCCTTCTGACTGACTTCACTGAGCATAATCCCTTCCAGTTCCATCCATGTTCCTATGAATGAGTCTAGTTTTTCACTGTTGATTGCCTAATAGTATACCATTGTGTATATGTACCACAGCTTCCCGATCCACTCATCTGTTTTTGGGCATTTAGGTTGTTTCCAGGTCTTACTTATTGTAAAGAGTGCTGCTATAAGCATAGGGGTGCAGGTATTCTTTTGAATCAGTGTATTTGTGTCTTTGGGTATATTCCTAGGAGTGGGATTGCTGGATCATATGGAAGTTCCATTCTTAGTAGTTTGAGGAACCGCCATACTGCTTTCCATAATGGTTGGACCAGTTCCTTTTTCTCCACATCCTCGCCAACATTTGTTGTTGCTACTTTTTTTGATATGTGCCATTCTCAGTGGTGTGAGGTGGTATCTCATAGTGGTTTTGATTTGCATTTCTCTGATGACAAGAGAAGTTGAGCATTTTTTCATATGCCTGTTGGCCATTTCCTCTTTGGAGAATTGCCTTTTTAGCTCTTTTGCCCATTTTTGGACTGGATTGTTCACTTTGTTTTTGTTTAGTCTGGTTAGTTCTTTGAGGATCTGTGTGATAAGTTCCTTGTCCAAGTACTTTCTAACAGAATATGGTATTATTAGGACTATAAAGGTTTTGCAAGTTTGTAGGTTATTATGGTAACAGTTTGTTGAATTTGTGCTTTGAACTTTGAGAAACAGAAATGTACTAAAGCATAAATAATCAGAAAATAGTTGTTAAGATTGTTGAACCCTGGAGAATATGTAGAACTAAGAATTTGTAGCGCTTTCCAGTCCCTGAATCTTATTTCACAGTAGTTTTCTTTTTTCAGCCTGTTATAATTAGTATCATATAATAATATAAATATACTATATAGTATAGAAATATATATATATATATATATAGCAGGTGAGTGGATTAAGAACATGTGATGTATATACACAATGAAATATAACACAGTATATTAAAAAATGAAATTTTGTCATTTACAGCAACATAGATGGAACTGGAAGGGATTAGACTAAGCAAAATCAGAAAGAAGGTGAAAAATTATGGAAGATTTCATTCATGAGTGGGATATAAAGAAACAAAACTAAGCAATAAACAATACTAACCATAATAATTTGACTAGAATTTGGCAATCACATGAAGATAGGAGTGGGGAATGAAGTAGGGAGGGTGCCAATAGACCATGGTGGAGGATTATTGGTGTTTTTGTGGTGGGCAAGGTGTGTCAATAAATATTTAAAGTGTTATGAGCCTATACTCTTGAATTGTATACAGTATTATAAACTAACTATGATAAAAATAATATCAATTAAAAGTGAATAAAATAACTATTTTTAGTAAACTGTTATGTTAAATTGAACTTATCACTTAAATTTATCTTTTATGCAATTTATATAATAAAAGGCTCCTCATTTTCCCATCATATCTAGTATGTAATATTATTTCTTTGTCTGATAGAAAAGAAAGACATTTCCCTTGATATATTGCAATACAAATTAGCCATTAACTAAAGGAAATCAGAATAAAAGGTCACATTTCACACTTCTTATTTAAAAAGATTTACAAGACCTTTTTAGAGTTTTAAAATTACTCTATGTGCCTTTGTTTAAATATCTGAAGACTATTATAATAATTCTGATATTTCTATTCAACTCAGGTCTTCACAATTTCCTCTCTGGTTTTCTTCTTCATTTTTAGGTGGTCAAATGGAACTCCTTTGATTTCAAAATACCCACAGTATTAGCTTTATTAGTATCTGAGTAATAGATTCACTTTTTGAATAGACACATCTTCCTTTTTAGTTTTTATGCTTTGATATTTTCCCAGATTGTTAACCTCACTAACTTTCTCTCCTTATTTCTTACATTTTATCCTTCATTCTTCATTAATAACTCCTCTCTATTCAATGTACTTATTAGGTCATAATTATATCTTCTTTTTTTATTCTTTATCATCCTTCTTAAAATGAAAACCTCATGTTATATTATTATTGTTTTCCAAAATCAAACAACTATAAGCATTATAAAAAACCTTATAAAATACTTTGCAGTTTAAGATTCCTATGCATACACATGATAAAGAAAGGCTCATTTTGTTTTAAAAATTTTGTAGTTCTCACTTAATATAAAAGATGACCACATTGATAGTCTTTTAACTTTGAGGCTACCTACTAATACTGGCATCACAGATAAATGCATTTCTGTACCTAAACTAAACCTTGAGACATTTTCTCTTTTTGATCAATAGTTTTCAAAGGCTTCAAAGGTCAAAACATTATAATCAATTATTAAGATTGTTATTAACTACTCATCATTACCATTTTATTTTTGACCATATTTATTTTAGCTAAATCCTTTCTCTTTCTTTAACCTTTACTGTTGACATGGTTGTCTGCTTATATATTGTACCAGCCAAAAGAATTCTAGGTTTAATATGGTACTATACAATATTCACAAATAATGTTTTATTACAAGTAACAAAGATAGTACTGGAAAGGAAAATTCCTCCATATATAGTGTTGTTAATAGTGATAAAATCTATTTTCAACTATTTCATCATTTAAAAACTCAAATAATTTAACTGTTACCTCTCAAGGAATATTTACCAAATTTTCTACATGAAAGACAAAAATAAATAGCACAGGTGAAGAATAAAGGGAATATTGGACGGATTCTCAAGTGCATATTTTAATTTTGTATACTCACCTATGTCATTTCTGAGAAGTAGTATATGTTCACTAAAGTATTTCAGGACAGAAAATTTTCCAGGGAAAATAGATAAATCAATAACTTTTACATAGTCTTTAGAATAAAAAATATCCTTTAGCTAATCTATCATAGGTCAGAAAATGTATATTAAGCATTTCTTAAAAGATTAGTCAGGCTTCTGCTCCTACTTCTCTGTGAACCTTGAACTTTAAAACTTTGTGCTACATAAACTTAATTTAATAGAAATAGATAGGTATAGATAGATGCATATACTACTGTTTTGCCAACTAACTATTATGTCATAACTTACCAATCCTTATTGTAGTAGTTTAAAATTATAGCCATTTGTTCAGCTCTTGCGTCTACAAGAAACAGGGTTTCCAGGAAAATGTCCGTCTCTAATGCATATAATAACAGCTGACACAACTTTACTGGGTGTGGAGGGTCTATTTCCAAGAGGGCTTATTCACTGCAACTGAACGTTTAGTAGCTCTACTGCAATTATGAGTCAGAATACCCGTCTGTGAACTATTAGTATGACATGACATTCTCAAAACATGGTGGTAGCTGGTTGTAAAGCTGAGTGGCCCAGGAATACCAGGCAGTATCTCTACCATTTTTTATGACAGCTTCAGAAGTGACTTCATCAATTGTCACATTTCCACCAACATACATGAGCAGGAAACTTTACTTTTAATGGGAGGGATATCAATATTAAGCTGTAACAAGAGCCTGGGAGTCAATGGCCATTGAAGAAAATACAAGCTGCCACAAATGCCTACGAGGTGTGAAAAACTGGTGTGGTGTTATGTCATATATTTGCCTCAACTTCCAAATATCTGAGTACCTTTAGTTTATGTTGGTGCTTAATATGAATTTAAACCAATAATTTTGGATCAAATACTGACACATAGAGATAATGGAAATTATCAAGTATTATTTCTTTTCACTTTTGCTGTCCTCCCAAAGTGGTAGATTTTTTTTTTAATCTGAATTTTCCTTTCCTTTTTTTTTTTTTTTTTTAAATGAAAGACATTCACTCCCAATAGGGAACTGCCCACACTAACCATTCCTCTTTGTCTTTTCCACTTCTCTTATCTTCAATCTCACTTTTTCTCTACTTGTGTTTTTTTTTTTTCTTTTAACCAAAAACATGTCAACTTCCCTAAACTCAAAATTGCAATTCAAACACAGACCATTATTTGGCCCATCCCCTTTTTATAACAATTATATACTTTCTGTACTTCTTCACTCATGTTCTTAAAAGAGCAAATTTGCTATCTCTGTCTTGATTTTCTCTTCCATTTACTCTGCCCCAATCCACTGCATTTTGATATTGCCTTTTTCACTCTATGGAAATAATGCTAGCTACAATTTGCAAAGATCCTCTTGCCAACGCCAATTGATTTTAGTCTTCACTTACTGAGAGTTTCTGTTCCATTTGAAAGACAGCGTTTATTACTTACCTCTGTAAGTTCTCTCTTCCATTACCTTCCTGATATCACACTTGCACAATACTCATTTTCTTATTCATTCTTTCATGGTCATTTTTGCGTGTTCTTCTTTTTCTCTGTGTCCTTTAAAGTTTTGTTTGCCTAAAGATTATATTTTCATCCATTTCTTTACTCAATGATTTATCTGAGAAATAGTAAGCTATTAAAACATTGCAGGACTATGTTAGGCACTGAAATTGGAATGGTAAACATGATGTTAAATTCCCACCTATCAGAATGCCAACAGGAATATAAACAAGCACCTAAATAACCTTCTAAAAATCTAGAGTTGTTGTAAGTGCTATTTTGGAGGAAGGAAATAATTTTATATAAAGATATTCAGGGACAAGTACTGCCATTTTCCACTTTACCTGTTCCCATTAATTCTATAATGGTGTGAGCTTTCTCCTAAAAACTCATAGCATATTTTCTTGCATTTTGCTTTAATTTGAAATTATATCAAAATATTTATTGAAAATATTTTCCTAGCTTTCATAAGAAAATGAAGCTAATCATATTAATAGTTAAATAGCATCTTTATTTAATTCATTGTCCTGCATTTCTCATCTGTGTTAGTGATTTGACCTTCCTGTCATCAAGTATAAATTAACTCTTCCCTCTACCTCTATACTGTAAAGCACAAATTCTTTTACTTTTAGCTTTTAATTTATTTGTGATTCTACTCTACTCTTATCCCTATTACCTTGCCCTGTCATATTTCAGACATTTATCATGTAAATGTTCTTATACTAACTTAAAAACTGCTTTATCTGATTGTAGATTGACCCAGTAAAATTCATCTTCCAATACTCTTTAGGTAATTTAGTAGAATTTCAGATTAAGTCTCTAGTCCCGTTAAAAGCTCAGGATAACTGTGGAGCTTACTTTGTTTTCCTTTTAAGAATCATGGCCCTGTATTGTGACTTTGAATGTCAGAAAACAATCACTTCATATATATTCTGCTTTAAAATAGCTTAGAAATTAGAAATTCATCAGGTCAAGTTCAACACACATTCCTCCATCATGAATGAATCATATTTTTATGTTTGAAACTCTTGAACCATTTTAATTGGTGCTTCAACATATGTACTGCTAAACACACACCTAAATACAAGGAAACAATCAACAAACATATACATAAAACATAAATAAATGACTCTTCAAGGAGCAAAGATTTCTATGGACTGAGTGGATCGTGTCTTTCAAAAATATGTATGCTGAAATGTGTGTTGTGATGGTATTTGTAAGCAGAGTCTTTGAAAAATGATTTGGCCTTGGAGGCAAAATCCTCATGAATGGTATTAAGCTCTTATTGTTACAGTGTAGGGAGAGGACCACCCTGTTACATTATAAAAGAGATTCCAGAAAGCTCATGACCTCTTCTGCTATGTGAGGATACATAGAGAAGATAGTCATCTGCAAAGCAGGAAGAGGACTCTCACCAAACACTGAATATTGCAACTCTTTGAACTTGAACTTCCCAGCTTCCAAAACAGTGAGAAATCAATGTTGTTTAAGCCACTCATTCCATAGAATTTTTATTACAGCAACTTATTAAATAGATTGACAAAGTTAATTTTCACATGTGATTTATGGAATGAGTCAATTAAATTTGCTAGGAAGAGAAATCTCTAATTTACTATTAGTTTAGTTATATAGATTGTGCATTTGAATAGCTTTCAAAGCTCTGCATGTCTACTTTACATAACTCAGATCCTCATGACCTCTTTTCACACCCTTGCAATGAATAATAACTTGTTCCAGTGCTTTGCACATTTTAGTCTGCCTCCATAATGCTAACAAAATTGTTAAAATTTAACAATTTGATATTTTCCCTAGCTTTTTCTGTCTTTCAAAATCAAAGTTAAACTCACTTATTGCATGTATGTTGGTTTAGACCTAGCTGTTGTCCAATAGTCTCTCATTAAGAAACTTAATAGACTACTTAGAATTTTTTATATATTTTAGGCATGGTTTTCCTTCATTCTTTTCCACAAATTTATCCTCTGTTAGGAATTATCGTCTCCACCAGAAGCCCAAATTTGTTACCTAACTCCCACTTACTCTTAACTTTATAAGGCACAGACATCCAGAACTTTCTTCAACTATGAAAGTGTTCCCACACAATTATATTTATCTCTATTATGTTAAATGGTATTGCACTCATTGCATTGCATGTAATTGTTAACTTGTCTTTCTTTCCCTTTGTTCTATGAAATCTTTGAAAAAATTGATCACCCCTTATTGGTGTCATAGTTATTGTTATTTGATAAATGAATACCAATAATTGAGATAACTGAATAGTCAAAGAAATCCTTCAAACTATTGGAATTGTGACATCTCTTGAAATGTGGACCCTTATTAATATTTTAAAGTTCACATTTTCTATATTATGTAATCACTAGATCTTGAGCAAGCTGTGGTGATACATCATTATAGAACTTCATAAGCAGAGAGGTAGATTTTCATCTCAGCTTTATTCCTTCACATTTGATTTTTATTAAAAAATGAATAATATTTAAACTTCAAGCAATACTTTTTGCATAAAATGTCAGTAAAAATGATGCAATGTATATTCCAATTTTCTATGCTAATATGTTTCTCATTTGTCCGTGATCAATTTTCTTTCTCTTTCATCTAGGGAAGATTTTTTTTTTTTCACAAAGTGTTATTTCCTCCCTCTTCCTGAGTCATTTTCATTTATTTTTGAGTTAAGGGAAAGATGGAAATGCATTGTTATTTCACAGTGAAATTTTTAGATAGCATGCACTGTCCACGAGCTGTGTTCATTCTCTAAATACTAAATACAATCTTATCTAGAATGGCACATCAACAAACAATTTGGAAAACACCTTACTTTACCTTATTCTGCTATCATTCATGTTCCTCTTATCTTAGATGAGCTTGACTTCCCACACAAAGTATATCTAAACATAGACACTATTCTCCAGCTGCCAGAAGTTTAATCAAAGGAAACCTCCTTGAAAAATAGAGTTAAATAAATACCAAATGATTTTACTCATATGTAAGATATAAAGAAACAAGTTTACAAGCAAAATCAAACAAAACAAAATCTTAGACGCAAAAAATGGATTGGTGGTAACCTGAAGTCCCCTTCAGGTGAGAGCAGATAAAATAGGTAAAGGAGGTCGATTGTATGGTGATGCATAGGAATGAGACTACTGGTGATGTTTGCAGACTATGTGGATATCAAATTGTAACACTAATGTCTCTCAATCTGGAAATAGACTCTGTTGATGGCTAACTTTATTCAAATGAGTTGATATTAAAATTTCTAAATAATTTTAAAGGTAAGGATAGATGTGTATGACAAAATGCTTTTAAAAAACTACATATAAATAGAGATATCTTGAATGTAAGAGGAATGGAAAGAGAAAGTATACAATAAAGTTAATATGAATACTGTAATACATCAAAGTAGTGGGATTATGACTTTTTCTTATAATTTTTAAGATGTTCTATATATTCTGTCAGAACTATGTATTTTTGAATCATAAGCATAATGTTAAAAACTAAATTTTGTTTGCACTCCCTTTATATTTTTAATAGCAATTAAATATTTCTGGAATTAAAATTTCCAGAAACAGTAATAATATTGCAAACTTACCTTGGATTTGAGATATATTCACGTGTCATCCATTAAGCAAGGGTTTCTTAAAGTGAAAATTACAGATTCCTTAAGTTTTAGTTACTGAGTTTATCACTCATAAACTTTTGATCTATATTTTTCTACTTGTATGCCTATTTTGTTATTTTCCAGCTTGTGGATGATCATAAATATAATCTTGTACTTAAAGTGGGTGATACAAGTTTTAAAAAGCCCATTAAATTAGAGATAGCTGAATAAAACAGAGAAAAGTGTTAGCCAACATATATTTTAAACAATTTTTTTATTGTATTAGTGTAAATCTAGTTCTTATAGATTTTAATTACTTAAAATATCCTTAACTGTGTCAATTTGTTTTGGATAATGTTGAAGTAATCATATTGCCCTCATTGCATCTTAATATTTTATGGACTATGTTAGTGATTTCCCTCCATTCTCACATCATCTGCCATTCCTACTAGCACTTTGATTATTTTCTTAGATAAAAAAGTATCTCATTCTGTATTTTTTGGCAAGGTGTTACAGCTTAGGGTCATTCTATCTGTAGCAATGTATGGATTTCCTGGAAATTCCTTGCCATTATCCATTTGTTGATCATGTCAAAACATCCATGGAGCAGGGACATATTCCAAACTATGAAGGTCAGATGATCATTCCTCAGACCTGTAATCTGAAACAAATAATTCAAGAATAGAACAAATAGTTAATAGTCTCCCAGTAGCACTGTATCACTATTAAGTAGCTGCTAGCAAGACACTTCTAATGTTTAGCTTGATTAGTACTCCAGAACTTTTATTATTCTGCTTCAATTACATCTTGTCATTTTTTTCATTTATCTAAGGGCCTAATACTCATAATAAATTTTATATTGGTCAAAAATATTACAAACTATAGGTTTTTCTTGCCAGTTTTTAAGAAAAATGTTAATGTAAAAATATTGCTTCTTAGAATGGTTTACAGGCTATGAACTCTCAGGAAAACAGTGTTTGGAATTACTGAGTTAAGAAAGGGAAGGAGACATTCATGTTTCAGGTTAGGACTTACAGAAAGCTATAGTGAAATAACTAAATTAATCAGCTTTGAGGACAGATGGAAATGGGGCATAAGTCTTCTGGCAAAGCAGCATTAATTAAAATAAAATGCCAGAACTAAGATCATATTAAATGATAACATATGATAATCTGTCATAATTTAACACAAAATAGTGGCAAATTAAAGTACTCAATTTCTTATCTCAAACAAATTTTTTCCATTTAATCTCAACTACGGGTTATAACTGGACCAAAATTAGTAATGAATATCAAAGAATACAGTTAAATCTTGTGCTACTCAGCTAAGAATCACATAGCTTGTAACCTGTTCAACATATTGAGCTTTTTTTTTTAAATCTTTCACTTTTATTTTATATTTTTAAATTTAAGTATATTTGACATCCTTTATATTCCCCAGGGTGTTCCCACCACCATTCCACCCATGCACCATCACCTCTGTCTCTCGTGCTCTTTCTGCCCTCATCCCGTTCTTTGCCCTCCCTTTCTTCTACCCGCCTGCCCTCCCCCCCCCCCATGGTCCCTTTGGTTTATCTTTGACCTTTTGGTCTTGTTGAGTTGTTTTTTTGTTTTTTTTTCCTTTGATAGCTTTTGGTTGTAATTGCCCTTTTCCTTGAGCTCATTCGAGCTTTAATGTAACAAAGGAGCCAACCTCAAACAGGTTGAGAGAGCAGGTGCTGAAAACTCCTGCATACTATAAGGTGCAGGGTCAGTGTCCTTCAATCTAACTTTATATTGTATATCTAATATAGGTCTCCTCCATCCTTATAACAGAATCTTTTACCTGAGTTTTACACTTACATGTTTGCTTCTCACAGCACTAAATGAAACTCTTAAATATTCTATGATGGTTACATTTATTGATATAGATTCATGTTCATGTATCAAAAACAATAAAAGGATTCTATAGATTGTGACTGAAAATTGAATTCATTACCTCTCTTATGAACTTACATGAAGGTCACTGCATTGTTTGGGGGTGATTATGTCTTCATCTAAGATATGGTATTATTTACAGGAACCCAGAATTTACCCAAACCTTTATGCAGAAAGAAAAATTTTCTATGGCTCTCCACAGTCTTTGGAAGCTTTTCTCCCCATGAATTAAAAAGCCATTGATTCTCTTTTCCAGGAAAACAATGAAAATGAACTTCCTTCACATTTAAAGACTAGGTAACTTAAAACAGACATTACCATGTCCCAAGGAAGCAAGCACAAAATAAAACTCTTAAATTCCTATCATCGTGTTTCTGAGAAATAGTTCTGATAATGAATTTTCAGATACTTGAGAGAGTAAGAAAGCTTTGTATTAAGTTGCAAATGGATATACTTCATGAGACTCTGCACTTAACACACCGTGTCCTGAAGATGGATCTTTGGACTCAATTTTTTTGTATTTTCATGTTGCCCAGAACACAACACTTGACCTTGCCAATGACTATTTTCTTACTTTCTGGCTATTTGTACTTCTCAAAACCAACTACAAGTAAGAATCACATAGGTGGTTTTTAAAATATACATATATGCAATTTTCAGGTGCCATCCTCAGCTTCTGATTTATTTGTTACAACTTGAGATCCAGGAATTTGTTTCACTTTTACTTATTTATTTCAATATGATTTCAAACTTAGAGAAATACTACAAGAACAATTGTGGAATATTTATCAGTTTGGAATTTATTTGATACTTCCTCATGAATAAATTCAGTTATCCTTTCCTTTTTCCAGCAGAAATATCATCTAAATAATCCTAGTTTATTTATTGCTTTTTAATTCTACTTTATTAATTCTATGCCATTCTATGTGTTAGATAGACATTACATGGAGATTTTGTAAATAGCTCAACATACATTATATAGTCTCGACTGAACCAATATAGTCAATCAAATATAATCTTACTATGCTCAGCTGCCTGCCACGTATTTGGCCAGTGGGAGGTCCTTGTATTTGATTTCCAGATGTGTTATAGAGATTGTTTATGGTCAGCAAAGCCTAACATATTTGCTTTCTGGCTATTTATTAAAAAAAAAAAAAGGACTAAACCTGCCATTTAATCAAAATATATTGTTTCAAATGTTTAATGTACCATAGTGGTTTATGTTTGCTCTACTTGAACTCTATATCCATGTATTGTTTTTGCCCAGTTCCTGGTTATGCACAGTTAAATTTGTAGCTTTAGCAACCTGATAGATTACCAGTGTTTCCATAAAGAAGGGGCAATTCTGGGGAAAAGTGAGTTCTGTATAGTAGAAATTCCATAGGGCCTAATTAATATCAAGTAGTTACATATTTACTTACATGTTCGCCTGGTGAGTAGCTATCAGCCAATATTCTATCCCTAACTTTCCAAAATTTTCTTTGTTTCCACTTACTTATGAACTTTTTTCCGGGTGACTTGTTGATTCCCTGCAATCTTATAAGCCAGTTTCTTTCCTTTTCATACAATCAAATAACTCCTTAGACATTTAAGCTTGGACTTTATCACAAGAGTATTCTGGAGAAACCTTGATGCTCACTAGGCTAAGTTTTTAGGTCTGTCAGTTTTTCTGTATTTGTGATAGTGAACACAGGCTGCTTATAACTAGTCTGGTTATTTTCTCCGGTAAAATTATCTATCATGAAAACATTAAAATATTTTTTTATTGAAGTAGAGAGAAAGAGATAGCATAAAATATAGTAAAATAAAAAAAAACCTAAAGGTGCTATTATTTATAGCAATTCATAATAAATAAAGAAGGTGTTTATATGAAGGAAAAGGAAGACACTTTCGCACTCTTCATTCTATCATAAAGCATAGCAATTCTAAAATGGAATCATCTGCACTGGAAATACACAGTGGTCTAAATTGAGAAGTTTCCATCTTTACCATTTGTAGTACACAACATAAATTCTCTCTAAGCACATACTTCTTCCACATCACTGATATCACTCGCTTTTATCTTTGCACTGTCATTTTTAAAACCTGAAGTGAAAGACCATTTCTTACATTTTAGTCTTCAATAAACTTAGAACTTAGGTATAAGACATTTCAGCCTTGAAGTTCCAAGTGGTCTTACAGTCAACATATAATAAACTACATAACTAAAAGTGTTTATGAGTTTAAAGCCATTTACTTGCCTTTGATATGAATTATGAATTCTTGCTTCCTGGGGACATACATTACCGGTGAAATAGTTTTTTTTTTTTTTTTTCTCTTTGAGCACATGAAGAAAACACATTTTATCTCCTGGATTTTGCTGTAAAGATGGTGAAACTAATCTATACCACATATCAAATAAAATTCTATTATCTGGTTTAAAATGTTAGATTTGCAATATTGCCCAAAATAACATAATTACAATTTGAAAAACTTTAATAGTTATTATTTGAATTTGAAATTTCTAAGAAAACCATTAATTTGGTGGGATTTATTTATAATTTTTATTGAAGTAAATTGACTTATAAAATTATATAGGGGTCAAGTTTACATCATGGTAAATCTCAACATCATTTTCAACCAACATTTCTATATAACTACACTCTGTTTACCACTGAATCTCAAATTTAAAATATATTTATGTACCACATATGAATGAAAGCTTACACTGTTCATTGCTTTTCTTTGACTAACTTCACTGAGTATAATACCTTTTCAGTGTATCTATGTGTTGCAAGTGAAAGTATTTAATTTTTTTAAAGTAACTGAATTGTAAAAATAATAAATTTAACACTTATAATGTTATTGCAATTTAAAAAATTGATATTACTCACACCTAAAATAACTAATGCAAAAATAACTCTATTAGTGTAATTGTATTAATATTATATACAATAGCTTGCAAAAAAGCAAATCATAACTATTCAAGTCATAAGAAATATTTGGTAATTTATAACATCTTAATGAAAAAAGAAATATCAGGAATCATGGAAAATATGATACCATCCACATTTCAACATAAAAATATTTTGACTACGAACAACTTAAATAGTATACAATCTGAAATCATGTTCATAGTCACAAGATAATTCTGCAGACATTTTGTTAGTTTCATTACTAAGCCCTAGTACTCCAGTCTCAGCATTGTAAATCCTAGGTAAGTGAACATGGTGAAATTAGACAATTTCTCCAAATCTTTGTACTAGTTAAAATTTTTCTATGCCTGGAGCTCAATCTTGGCTCATGTAGAAAGAAATAAAAGGTATTGTAGAGTGAAGTAACTCTAAATATACCGGTCACCCTTTTGACACGTTATAAAAGGTAAAGACATCTATAAAATACTAGACTTAAACTTCTTAGGTGACTCAAAAGTTTCTTTATCATTTAAGTCATAAAAGCACATGAATAAAAAAATGGTAATAATAGCAGTAATAATAGCAGTTTTATATCATGCAGCTTCTTAGATTATACAGTCCCTTTCTTCTCAAGTTATCAAAGACTTTCCAGACCTTTATATAATTTAATACAAATTCAGTGAGAGAGTCTATGAAGTATTTAAACATTCACAGTGAGAGAATTAGCAGTAAATTGTTTCTTAAACATCAATCTTCTGAATTTCAGCTAAGAATACATTTAAAAAACATCTTGACTTTTAGCATTATGAAAGGTCTTTGGGAACACTACTTTAGAGCCCTACATATATCTCTGCTGTTGTTTATTACCTCTCTAACAGGAGGAACACGTTTCAATTGTAGTTATGTAAAACATACATATGAGTGTAATAGCTACTTATATATTGCAACAGTTTTATCAGTGACATGACATATAGACACATTGAAGGGGCAATGTATTACTCTATAGGTTTCAAGACCATAAAACCATTTAAGTAAGGGTAGAATTAAAGCTGGTCCCAGAAATGAGCATATTTAGAGATTCTGGAATTAGGACCCTAAAGGATGTAGATGAGAAACGTTGAAATGGAACTAGTAAAAATGTTATTGTGTCCTCATCCGGGTTTAATAGGAAAACTGATAGGAATGTATTTCCTTTGTCGGGTTATTCAACTCCAATAAAAGTAACTATTTCATTTAAGAGACCTAACAAGTTAAAATCCTTGAGTGCATAATTGAATGCAAATACAGTGGCTAGAACAACAACAAAAAGCAAAATAAAGACTGGTATTCAATTCTCGCAAATTATAATAGCTCCATCCTCAGAGAAGATAAGAAATGGATTTATCCAATAGGATAAATCTGTCTTCCAAAAAGACATTGAGTATGGTAGAGAAAAATAAACTCATTCCCATAAGGTTTTTCCCATTAAGGCAGAAAACAGTACAACTGAAAGCAAGGCTGGAACATTCAAAAAAGGGAGAAATGAGAGCTGCAAAATGCGCACAGCAGTGGATTTGTATTCTAGAGAAACTATGAAAGTAAATTCATTTAGGAAGTTTGGGGAGGGAAATTCTCCAGCTGATCAAAGCTGAGGATTACCTTGAAATCCTACTGCAGAGGTAGTTTTCAAGTCTAAATAATTGCATAGCATGACAGAGGAAACAATGTGCATCAGGGTAAACAAGAATGAACTGCTTGCTCATAAGTGTGCAGCTGAAATACTAGTTTGAGATCACTTTCAATCTAATAGTATAGACTGCAAGAAATAAGAGACAGTAGAAATCAAAATTAAGAAGTTCTTAATATATTGGATATAAAATAAATATACCTTGTATTATTTCTGCAAAGTGGGGCTTCCCAAACATGACAAAATTTCTAGATTTTGTGGAAAAAAAAAAAGAATGCACGTATAATTCATTCACGTAGGTGAAATCAGCTTACTGATTTGGCAAGTAGAAAGTTAACACTTTGAGATATCTAGAAATTTTTTTTTTTAAAGATTTATTTATTTATGCATACAAGCACTGGGGCACAGACCAGATGTGTCGGAGGGCGAGAGGATTCACCACAGAGAGCGGGGAGCAGAACAGGCAGATAACAGAAGTACACTGCTGAGGGGAGCAACGGGCACAGCAGGAGAGGTCTGCCGCACCATGTGGGTCCCCCTCCCTGGCCGGCAGCAGGGATCGAACTCATGCTGCAAGTGGCTGCAGTTTGCTTCATAGTGCGCTGCTTAACCCACTGTGCCACCAGGGGAGGCCCGAGATATCTAGAAATTTAAGCTTAAATTCAGCAGTTTCACATTCCTGAACAACTTTACTATGCTTGTGAGTCTGATGTTTTCTTTTTCTAGATGCCACTGAATTTCTACTTTTATAATATTTATAACATTTTTATAGTATTTTATAACATTTATAAATGTTATATAATATAAAATGTTTAATATTTATAACAATTCTGGAAGCATTATATCACCTAGGCTATCTACTATAGGGAATTATTGGGTGATAGGCCACTTTTCTAAATCTTAAGGGTCTGAGAACATTATAATGATAGGTAGTCTTACTTTTTATTTCTAAACTATAGATTGACATAGCAAAAATTTGACATTTGACTGATGAAACTGCCTAAGATTAAATATTCAATATTAAATATGCTCTCTCTGTCACCCGACTGTGGCCAGAGAATGACATCGAGTAGATAATTTTTTTTTTTGGGGGGGGACTTTATATAGCTTTAAAATTTAAGAAATTTGAGCTTTATTTCAAAGGGCAAGATAATTTATTTTGAGAGGCAGTGTAGCTTAAGTCCTTGCAAGAGGTAGTATTGCTAGTTCAGGAACCCAAACTTTTGATCCTTTAAAATGCAGGCTTCACTAACTACTAGCTGGTAATCCTAGATAAGATAGTCAGCAAAACTGAGATATTAGTTTGACTAAAGTCAAAGCATTTTTGTACGAATTAACAGATATTATTTATGAACTACTTTGAACATTGTCTAGCACCTGCTTATTTCTAACACATTTGGATGTTAAATTCTGAGTGGATTTCATTGGTGTTTGATGGTGAAAAGACTTTTTATTCAATGAGGACTATTTAAAAATACTCAGTCAGGGCCTCCCTGGTGGCACAGCAGGTTGAGTGCTGCACCGGCACTGTGAAGCATCCTCAGCACAGCAGCACAGGTTCAATCCCCAACCAAGGAGACGACCCACAGGACTTGGCAGACCCTTCATGCCTCGCACGCTGCTCCCTTCAGCAGTATATTTCAGTGGATCTGCCTATTGTGCTCCCCACTCTGCCTCTGGTGAATCCTCTCACCTCCCACAACTCTGACCTGTACCCCAGCTTTTATATGCATTAATAAATAAATCTTTAAAAAATATATCCAGTCACTATATGTTTTAACATATTTAGGTATATACTGGAAGTTGTACAAGATGACACATAGTATAACAATAAGCTAATCTTTTCTACTTACCTGTTACAAAGAGTAATCTCTTTAGTATATGTGATTTGGAATTGTTAGTTATTGAAGTGTCTACAAGAATTAGATCTTTATTTCTCTGAAATTAGAAAGAAGCTATAGTAACAACTTTTTGGTCATTGGGCATTTTTCTCTCACGGTTTGCCTGATAACCTCAGTAATCCCAAAGTATGCATATATTTTTCTTCAAACAGTAAACTCTTTATTCTCTGATCCTAAAGAGTAACTTTATTTCTCACACACAACACAAAAGTTAATTTTATAACCTAACTTGATATCTTTACCATCTTGAAAACCAACCTATGGTATTTTATCTTTATTATCCTCATAAAAAATTCCTTTGTCGGCCAGATTTTTAAGTCCTTTATTTTTTTTTATAATTAAAGAACTATAATAAATAAAGCATGGTGTACTAAAAGAACCCTGTGAAGAATGAATTTTTGTGTGTTTATAATCAGTTGCATGTGAAAAATGAACATTTAAAAATACAAATTTTACATTATGTGTTTGTCCTATTTAGTGTTATTTGGGATTGCTCTTAGACATTAGGTACTCATATAAGTGTGCTTTGAACAAGGACTGATTAGAAAACATAGTAGCCACAGATTTTCTTTTTATTTTTCTTTCTTTATAAGTATTTAATATCAATTGCCATCCTCATGGTATTCCCACATTTCACCAGTGTATCATCACCTCACTCCCTTGTGCCTTCCTGCCCTCATCCCCGACCCGTCCCTCTCCCATAGCTACAGATTTTCTAATATTTGATGTATTTATTTACTTGTTTATGTTTTAGTTTGGGAGGTTCAACTACTAATGACTCTCTTTTTAGAAGAGTGGGCAATAACCATGGGAAACTTTGTTTAGTTTCTGTGGAAAAAATGAGCTCTATCATAATATGATACAATGTGAGACAGTTACAACATAAAAAAATTAATATTTAGGTATTTTCACTGCTTTGAAATCATTTTAATTATGAACAGATTCAATAATGTTTTAGTGATAAAATTATACTTTTATAATTATATTATTGTTTTATGATTCTGTAATCTTTTAAATTCAGTGTTCCACTTCACCTCAGTACTTGTTTGCATATAAACTTACCAAAGCACATGAATAATCATTTTAGTAAACCGATCTTGATCTTTTTATCCAATGTTTTCCCTCTATCTATAATATGTACTTGTCTAATTTTGTTTAGATATTTTTGGTGGTTTTTTGTTTGTTTTTCTCATATTTTTAGCCCTTAGTAAGTCTTAACATATATTAATGCTTCCAGCTGGGGACACTTGTCAAAGCCTGATAATATTTTTGATTTTCACAGCTGGGAAGGAAATGTTAACAGTGTGTAGTGGGTAGAGGCCAAGAATGGTCCTATAAATTTACAATGCACGGAACAGCTCCACCTTCCCTTTCACCTCCCCACACAAGAGAGGATTATATGATTGAAAATAATACCAACAGTGTGGAGTTTAGGTAACCTGCTATGTACTATCCAAAATAATACTTGTTTGACAAAAGTTTCAAGGTAAGGGTATGACACACTATCAAAGACTACTCTCAACCATTTGGGATTAAGTATCAAATTAAATAGAAACTATGTTTCTTTTATAAAACATGCTCCAGATTTTTATTCTGATGTGACAGTTTGTATACTAAACACTAAGCATTCTCTTTTAATATCATTTTTTTGGAGTTAGAAACTAATGTTTCAAGTTTATAAAAAGATGATATTAATAATTTGACTTTTATAACATTGTGAGAATGACATCTCTGATGTACTACATAATTTTACTTCCTTAAAGGCATTTTCCTGTCACCACGTTCTTAGGTGGAATGGCCCATTGATTTTTCCTAGTTTCTCGTTTTCATTTTGAAAACTACCATAAAAAGCAATTGTGTTTCTCTTTTCAGATATTATTTTCTACCTTCCATCCTCCACATTTTTGGTTGGTCTTTGTTCATTTAATTTTTTCTCCAAGTATTTGATATATATTAGGACAAGAACTAATGTTAATGCTATCAAATATGGTCACAATCCTTTTCATAGTGGTTACATAGTATGTTTTGAATGAATAAATTCTTCAGATTTCTTGTCAGAATATTTGAGGAATTCAACCTTTTATTCAAGTAGAATATGGTAAGCCACTTTTTGTGCAGATAAATCATTTAATGTAATTATTTCATTGACTCATTCAAATATATTGACTGACATATTTGAACAGTGTTGTGAGTGGGCATGTATGTATTTGCTCATCTTTCCTTATAGAATATGCATTCTTTCAGAATGATCTGTGTTTCTGTTGTTTATCGCTCCTGTTCTTGTTGCTTTTATAATAGTCTTTTGAATTGTTATTTTATCTTTTGCCAGATCAACTAGATCTAATCAAGCTAGGAATGCTTCTATTTGCTTTTAGCAGCACTGCTACAATTTTGTTTTCATTCTGTTATTATTCCTGGTGTCTTATAAAATATTTGCATACAAATTTCACTATTTTCCTTTGACATTTGAGAGCCATTGAAAATATGATCTAAAGTACAAACCAACTAAATTTTCTATACCTAAATGTGATCTGAGTAACACATGGCAGATTTGTATAATCAACCACTTTCCCTTAAAGAGTTCTAACTTTAGTTGTTCTTTTTTGTCTAGCCTCAATGCTATTGCCATTTTCAGGTTAAATATTGATACTTATCTTCCTCAGTCTAAAATATTTTTGACTAAACTTCCCTTACTTACTCCTGGTATATCTACCCTATAAAGGTGTGTTGGTCAGTGAATGTGGTTGTCTCCAGAAAGACATTATCTCTACATGACCAATTCTTAGGCAATGATCAGAATGAAATCTTTGGGAGGTTTAAAGAGTTATTTTTGAAAATGAGAGTTTCCATCATGTTATCATGCTTTTTCACTCCCATAACAACTTTGAGTGACAGCTTAGCCTAAGGGGTACTGAGGGGAATCAAAGTTAATTTTGCTTCAATCACTGACTTTTCTTGTTAGACTGGTGTTGTTAGAGATAATGATAATGACCATTTGATTGGGTAAACTGGTCATGAAAGTCACTTCCAATTGCCTAAGTTGTCTCTACTTGGACTCTTTCAGCTTTATAAAAACAATGGCCTTCCCTTGAATCTATTTCAAATCAAGTTGGGTATAAACATGGGAAATTAGAGCTATTCTGATTAGACATCATTTTTGTTGTAATATAAAAGGAGCAATAACCCTCTGGGAAGGAAATATCTTGACCCTGGGAAGTAAAGATAAAGGAAGGGCATTAATGATCATTATCTTTCAGAATAAACAAGTAAACTTTCTTTATAAAATAAACCACTTGGTATCATTCTCTTAAACAGTTGCAGGCAACTTAAATTCAACTGATTGTTGAGTTTCTCATCCTTTGTCAGATAATATTGACTGAGAATCAATCTCTATTATCTCTACTTGTACAAAAAGAAAATCAGAAACATAAAATAATGTTGCTGGTCCCTGTACTAATGGCACAAAACACCTTGTTAATACTTTCAGCTATCCTTCCCATGCTCACTTCCATGGCTATACTCAGTTTTCATGGAGTTGATGAATGACACTCAGCACTTTTCAAAGACAGGGCATACTGAACTAACTACCCTCACATTTTCATTATTAAATCATGGATAGATTTAATTTTTTTTTAAGTCAGTAGGAAAGGTCTTACCAAAAATCCAAAGGATCAAGTGTTTTCACTGACATAAATTTTACTTGAAATTGGGCACTGATCTTAAACATACATTTCTTTTCAGGGGCAACATGTGTACCCTCAGGACTACTAAAAAAACTACTTTGTGTTAAAGTCAAATAATAACTTAACCCTCCCTACAGAAAAGTGAATCTTAGTGATGGTCATAAAATACCATCAATGGATTCATGAAATTTGTGGTTTCTTAAGCTAGCAATGGCTTAAGAAAATATTCAGGAAAACACTTTACATTGATAAATCATGTGTGCAGCTATCCAAAATGAAGATGAGTTAATGGAACAATTGACTAGATAACTGACTAGTTATTGAAGGAGGCAGTCATATCTACAGTGGGAATAAGCCAGTTAGAAAATTTTCTATTAGCTGTCTTTGTCTATAGCTAAAGTGCTCAGTAACACCAGCTTGGGTCTAGAAACTATTCAGGTCACCCTTGACTTATTGACCAGGTTTGATGAAGGTATTTGTATTAGCCTAGATGGTCTCCTTGAGGACCAGGGCAGAGTTTGTGAAATTACTGCCATATATTATGTACCTGGATTAATGTCTTGGCCCTCGTAGAAAGGTCAATACAGAAAATTAAGAAGAAAGCCACCTGGTTTTGCAAGATAGTTACTGAGAGCTTATGAGATTTGTTCAGCTGATTAGGTTTTGTAGTCCTGGGGGACATGACGGAGGTCAATACTACAGGATGGCCTCATTCTTCTTTTTAGAGTACTGTTGATAGCAGTCTTAAGGAAACACTGAAAGAGGGAATTAAACAGATTTGACTTCAAGATATTTGTTAGAGTAGTCAAAACGGATCATGGACTTCATACAATTGGGCATATATATATGTGTATATATATATATATATATTAGAAACCAAGGCAATGTGGAACTGACTGTTGAGCTTCTTGGTAGGAAATTTCCCACGGATGTCTACCATTCTGCCTGTCTGATGAGCAGAGGCACAAATTAGTTTTAGTCTGGATATTTTAAGGAGTAGGTACAGTGCAGAGTTTTGAAAGATAATAGAATTTCTCCAGAGAGCAAAATACATGGTTGTATTCCTCCTTGGAAGATAAAAGTAGTTTCTCCCTCTAGAATGAAGGGCAGGTTTGTTGACTGTTCCCTATAATAAACACAATGTCCTCCTGTAGAGAAGAGCAACCATGCTTATCATCTATTATAAAAGACTTGGATTCCCTAAGTTCAAGGTTTCTTTCCTTAAACATAACCCTGCTACATGAACAGATGTTACCTCATAATTTTAATGTTGTCTTGTGGGCTTTGAAACTTGGGGAAATTTGGAGCTTGATAATACTATCTGGCTATTATAAGGAACAATAAGCTTTACTTTATCCTCACTCAGGATTTTTATGTCTTCTACCTGTGTGTATAAGACTGAGATGCTAAAGATACACTTATGTGCTGACTTCTTCCAACGTGGGTAAAATCTGAGCTACCTTACAGTTCAGACAACTCTGTTTTATCATTTTCTTAAAATGTACTGCTATTACACAGCACATAAAGATGTGTATATGTACAAGTATTAATACATAGGTCATAAATCATAAAAAAAGTTTAAAAATGAAGGAGCCATTTACCTACCTAATAAAATTTAAAAAGGAGCAGAGATACCAGACAGGGTTATGACTAAGTACTGCTTAGATATTTGAACTGGAACTCACTAGTTTGTTTGGCTAAAATATGGGATGAGGGATAGCATATACAAAGTTTACATGTAATAGAATGTCAAAACAGTATAGTAAAAATAAATGATTAATTTGCATGTCTGTGCTTATATCCTGAAGGATTATATATCTAATTATGTTGCCAGTGAGTATCATCAAAGTTCTAACACCCCTATTTCTCATACCTTCAAAGATATAGTTGGTTTAATCAAAGTAAGTTACACTATGAAAATTCAGTGAAATTTGGAAACTAAAGACTATATTGAGACATAAATATCTGTTGCATTTGTAGTAAATTAATATTTTGCAAGGCAAATGGAACTCAATATGGATCGAGTACAATCATAAACCAGAACAATACTCCTCTTATGACAGAATGTGTTCACTTGCAGAATTAAAGGTCACCCAGGACCCTCACCCAGGCCCCCAGCGGGGCAGTTCTGAGGAGGATGAGTTGAAAGCAGTAGCCCACAATAACAAAATAAGCTAGTGACAGCCAGTCACTCTTGATATGGAACAGTGACCCAGAGCAAACAACAACCCCCTAACTGCTGGGCAACATATGACTCGCTGGTATTTTTCCACTCAGGCCTGGCAGAGAGGGGTATATAAAAGATCCCTAGTCTGTACATTGGACATGACTTTCTCAGACTGCCTGCTAGGACTCTGAATTTTGCCTGGGACCGTAATAAATCTTTTCCTTCTTTCTTACTTCTGTCTCCTTACTTTATTCTACCCACCCTGACCTTACACAGACCTTTGAGCATAAATTTTATGATATCAAGATGGAGTGGTTGTTTTTTTTCCTCTTATTTTTGTGGCTATCTCATTTAGATATGTAAATATTCGAATATTCCTTTGTCCCATTTCAATTCATATATAATCTATCCAGACTGTATCTTCCATTATTTATATATATACAATTTATTTTTATTTATGCATGCAAGAACTAGTACAGGCCAGACATGGAGGAGGTGAGAGGATTCACCAGAGACAGAGTGGGGAACAGAACAGGTAGATCTACTGAAATGCACTGCTGAGGGAAGCAGTGGGTGAGGGAGTGGTCTGCTGTACCATGTGGCTTAGCTCCCTGGCAGGGGATTGAACTCAGGCTGCAGTGACTGGAGATAGCTTGATAGCATTGAGACTTTAACACCTGTGCCACCAGGAAAATCCCAACTATAAATATTTAATGTTCAAAGATGTTTGCAAACTTGTGTAGCTACAACAACAAAATAAAAGATATTATCACTCTGATAAGGACTATGACCCCTTTGGGGTCATAGCAAGAGTTGTAGGATCAGACTTCTATCCAGGCTGAGCTGTGATAGTTTTAGGTAAAGCAGTTCTTTGTTCCTCCTGCTTGATATCTTGTCTCTTGATGTAATTTGGTTCCCTAGAAGTATGCCCTGAGGCAAGGAACAAGAATTGGAAATTTACTCATGTTTGTATGGGAATGAAGAAGGCAGAAAAAAGCAATCTGTATCTCAGACCAAGTTCTACAGAGGGTAACTTCATCCCATCCATCAGAACTTTGTGTATAAATAGGCTTCAGGTGAGGTTGTGCTTTCATACGTATGAAATACCTGGACGTTTTCAAAAGTGCCCCTTCCAGGAGGCAACATAAATTCCTAGGCACTCCAAGTAGTCCTTTATTTGAGCAAAGAGGATTTAATTTGCCCATGAGCATTTCTCAGAAAAAGACTCCCAGATGCTGACTGATTGAAAGGAAAGCAAATTAAGTTAAACAAGGAGGTACACACATCTTTCTAGTGCAACCTCATAAAAAATTTAGTGCATGAAAACAATACTTGTGATATTTCATCCTTTGTTAGATATTCAGAGCAGTCTAAGCTGGTTGAGTCTGTTGTTTCATGGGAATTTGAAATATATCACGTTTGTATTAATTTGACAAATCGAATGATCTGGAGAAGCCATTAGTCAGCTTGACTTTCATATCTGCAGTCTTCAGCCTTTGCTGAGCTATTTGAAAATGTGGGCTCTACTAGAACTGTGGGCCATAATATTCACACATAGAATTAAGGGAAACCGAATAGAGCGTCATTCACTTTTCTCTGTATTGATCACTCACGAGTGATTTTTACCTTCACCCTTAATAACGAAGCACAGTTTTATTCATATGAGTAATTTGTGCTTAGGAAATTTGGCCCCTCTTTAGCGCCTGTAAAAAAAAAAGTCATTCTATGGTGATCGTAGAAATCTTACTAATTTAGCTAGTGATTATTTTAACAGTGATTCTTTTAACAGATGATAGAAAATATATTCGCTGTAGAGATTTTGGGGGAAATGTGCCTTCCCTGATAAAAGTATACTCGAGGGAAACAAATCTCTTCTATTTCTCCAAGCAGCCATGTGAGGCTGAAATGTCAGGGGCTATGGCAGTCATTTTGCAACCATTAGAATGTAAGACTACACAAATGTTGATATACTGAAGATAACAAAGCAAGCACATGGATTACTTGTATAATTTTTCAAACATTATTGTCTATTGAATCAATATATTCTGCTATGATTCTTATCGGAAATAAGATTGAATACATTTTTCTTTGGGATAATACTATTTTCTAATATTTAACAACTGTCACTCTGTTACTTGAGTTAAAATAATCATAAATGATATGTCCATCAACATATTTTATATTACATATAATAGGGTATGATAGAATGAATATAGAAATATAAAACAAAGTCTAATAGACTAGAACAGAAAATATTAGTGTTTAGTGTAGTATGAATGAGACTTAAAGAGACTATTGTCTTAACTACACATACACAAACCATATATTATTTACCAGTAAAACTTGCATTTCTTCAAATATTTTAAATTTCTGATATCTCATAATCTAATAAGTCTTCAAGTTTAGATAATGAACAAACTTCAGTACCTGATGAGTTATAATAAAATACTAAGAACTTCCTAAAAAACCTGGGTTTTGAGATTTAATGATTTATAAATAAGAAGAAAAATATTCCAAAAAGTATTAGTGGAATGGACTGGAGAACCAAATTAAGAAAGAATCACACTTAATGTCTGAATTCTTATTCATATACTTTTTACTGTAGTGTTCAGGCTCTTAATGTATGTGAAGTTATAAACAGCAAATAGTCACAATAGGGATTCTTCAAGTTGAGTGTACCAGAACTATAATTAAGCTGTTCTTAATCCTGGTTATAGAAAAAGTCTATAATTTATTAGAAAAGGAGCATTTCAAGGAAGCCAGAAAAGAAAACATAACTTGAGGAAGGGGTGGGCATGAATGCCTTAGGTAATGCAAGATAGCTCCCCTACTGCTCTATTCAGTCAGCAAGTGATTTCAAAACAATCCTGGTGTTCTTTTTTTTTTTTAAAAAAAAAAAAAAAATCCTGGTGTTCTAACTCTCAGCCTTAGAGGTGATGCTCAATTTGGAACTCTGACTGAGAATGGATTTTTATTTCAGTGCTCAGAGGAAATTTAAACTCAAGACTGGATACCACTTAAGCTACCACGTGTGAAATGGACTCTCATAGGATATTTTAGGTTTTGCACTGCCATTTCACTACCAAAATTACATTTTTTTCCAGATAAATGCACTTATCTTGTGAAGATAACTAGTGAAATAATTAATAGGGATATTTTGTAGTAGTCCTATAACCTGTCTTACATTTTAATTTATCAAGGGTGTTTAGATAATATATTAATTAGCAAAGGTAGTTTTCCTTGGGAACAAATTTCTGTGTAATTGTGGAGGAATGAACCAAGATTAATTCTGCATGAAAACAAACCAAAGTTTTAGGTAAGTTGCTAGAAATTACAAAAAAATTTTTGAAAAGAAACTTTCATAATTCTGTATGATAAATGTCAGCTGTAATCAAGGTTGAAATATGTTTGGCAATTAGGGAAATTTTGTGAAATATGTAACAAGATTTAAAATGTATAATATATGAGCTGTGTAAATAAGTATGTAAAATATTTATTAAATAGTAATGGAAAATGGTTTGAAGGTATAAAGAAAAAAAGAGTTCATGTATGTATATTCACAGGTAACTAACTGTATGACAGCCACAGAAAATTTATAATCCATTTTCTATCAGTTGTAAATATTAATATTGTAGTATAACAGTATATAGAAAATATTCTAACAATATATAGAAAATCTGGAAAAATACATACTTTTTTTACTTTGAAGAGTATAAATTAGGGCAAGATCATTCAAAAGCAAGAAAAAAAATACCTACTAACATTTTAAAACTATTTAAAAGTTTCAGATAGTCAAAACCTACTAGACACAGTTACTCTATTATTAAGAACACTTTTCAATTTTTAAAATAAAGACTATTCAAACAATCTCTCAGTATTTAATACAAAACTAAATAAAATTTCCATTTCTATTTTGAGAGCTATATATACTTAATATTGGCGCTTTCTATAGATTGTATATAATCAAATTTAAGAAGAACTACATTATCAATTAAGAAGTGTGATTATCTTATTTAATTAAAACACTTTAAATTATATTTTATACTATATACAACTTGGGTCTTTGATACTCTTATGTTCAAGTTTAATTTTTTTGTATATATGTTTATATGTACATATATACATATGGTTATTTAAATTTTTGAGATTTCTGAGGGATGTTCTTTACTTAATCTTTACTTATTGGTTCATAAGGTATCGCTCCAAACTGCAACCCTGATATAGTTGTGGTACTTAGATTAAATGTGATGGATAGTCTGAAAAAGTAAAAAAATCCTGTATTCTAAGATGGGAAATACTTTACATTCCACACTTTTTTTCCATGCTAATATGGAGGTGCATGATAAGTTTAAAAATTACAATTAAACTATAGATGCATGCACATAAAATTATGATATATACACATCATATATGTATATAAACATGTGTATGCATAACTCCTCATCTAAGTGTAACTGAGTTGATATCAGGAAATATAATTTGTGAAATAGCAATTAGTGAATTAGTGAATTATCTTTTACATATGACTAGAAGGACAACTTTGCTATACATGAAAATAAAAATATTTGTAAATATGTTAGTTCAAACCAGAAAATTTACCAAACTAGCCACTTTATACCTGGTAGATATTTTAAAAAGATGAAAGTTAAATTACTTTATACTGAAGCTGCTACTATGTTTTTAATGGTAAGACTTCATCAGAAACTTAAGCCTATTTTAGCGATAAGTCAGAGCTCTTTCCAGAAAAAATATATTAAATATTTAACACAAAAATAAATTAAATATTTGTAGTTTCTTGAAACATTTATTTATTTAAGCATGCTTCCATAAACCTGTTCAATGTGTTTAAAGTAAAGAAATATTCTCTCTACAGTATAATTTGTAAAGGCAGAAAATTAATGCGTTTTATGTGGTTGTACGGAAATGGCATTTTAACAGCTTTACTAGTTTAATGTACTTCTATAGTTCAAATGAGTATATTTTATATTTTAGTACTTAGAATGTGAGTCATTAATGAGTTTATTTGTTACATTTTTGTGACATATGTTGAATTTATTTCTTTATGGCTAAAAACACCAAAATATTTATCTTTTAAATTGTTCCATAACTTCCATAGTTACTCATTTAAATTAGCCTGATAGTAATATTGTTTTATATTAAATTACTTTGTGTTATATTTATAACATTTGATTTTAATTCCGAGTTTTTTCAGTAAACTTAAAAAATGCATACTTTTGATGCTTTACTATGAGATGGGTTGTTCAGTGATTAACATGATGTTTATACATTTATAGAGCAAGATTGATGTACAATATCAAACATAGGCCTGCAAATTTTCCATATTCTATGAAATGCTGATTCAAAACAGTTGATACCAACAGATAAATGCCAAAAAAAGTCAGTTGTTATACTGTGCTTACTTTCTCTTTCAATAAAAAATTGCAATTTATTAAATTCAAGTCAAAATAAACAAAATTGCAAAAACAGCAAAAGAAAACCTGTGCTCTTTAACAAAATTTAACAAACTTTTCTGTAATGGTCCTGAGAGTAAATATTTTAGGTTTTGTGTAACAGATGGTCTCAGTCAAAACTACTCAACTCTGCCATAGTAGCACCAAAGCAGTCATAAATAATACAGCAAGGATGAGTGGCTGTGTTCCAATAAAATTTTATTTGCAAAATCAGGCAACAGGACAGTTTTGGTCTACCAGTGTGTATGAATATCTGCCGTACAGTGGCACCTCTGAAAGTGTAGGTCACAAACCAGGACCAGCAACACCCCCTGAGAGTTTCTTAAAAATGCAAATTATCAAACCCCATCCCACATCTACCAAATCAGCACTTAGAGGTGTGTGTCCTTGTAGCCTCCTCTGATCTAACATCTGAATTGTTTGTTAAAACATGGATTCACAGGCCCCAGCTCAGAGATTTTGATTATTCATAGCTGAGGCAGGCCTGGAAATTGCATTTCCAACAAACCACAGGTAAATTCTCTTGTAACTGGGCCTCCCTGGTGGTGCAGTGGGTTAAGCAACGCGCTATGAAGCAAACCGCAGCCACTGCAGCACAAGTTCGATCCCTGCTGCCGGCCAGGGAGGGGACCCACATGACGCAGGCAGACCTCTCCTGGCAGGCAGACCTCTCCTGTTGTGCCCGCTGCTTCCCTCAGCAGTGTACTTCCATTGATCTGCCTGTTCTGCAACCTGCTCTCTGTGGTGAATCCTCTCACCCACCCACCCCCAGGCCTCTGGCCTGTACCCCAGTGCTTGTATGCATAAATAAATAAATTAAAAAAAAATTCTCTTGTAACTACTCATTCCAGAGAGCAAAACATTGGTGGTGGACTATGGCAGCAGCACTTGAAGTGTAGGCTCCTGCACTTATAAAATACAAACAGTGGTGTAAACCAATGCAAATAAAAATATTAATTGAAAATTATTTTAGTGGCTCTACAAAAAAAATAAATTTGGGTCATTGAAACAATTTCAAAAATTAAAAAAAAAAAGTTAAGATCAGTGAGTTAATAGAAGTAGAAGAATACTAGAAGGTAAGTATTTTTCCAAGCCTGATTATGCTCATCATGTGTAGGGCCACCTACCAGTATAACACTCTTCCAGTATCTTTGCTGCTGCACTTTCTGGAAAAAAAAAAAAACAATCTCCATTTCTGGGAAAAAAAAAAAAAAAATGGAGCCACCTATCTAATTTGCAAGCATGGAAAATAAACCCATTGTATGTAGGTCCTGTTCTTTTTCACCTGAGAATAAAAATCATGGAGTAAAGACAAGTTTTATATGCCTCACCTTTGTTTGCTTATTACTATAATAAACATCCATGTCATGGAAATAACTATAACAGGGACAAGAAAAAAAATAATTGTGAGGAAAGAATATTTCTTTAGAAAAATTCAAGGTTTTAAATGTTAGGAAAAACATGAAGGATGAGTAGAAGTTTTCTATAGCCTTAGCTTTCCTCTTATTCATTATCCACAGTTGGGGAGAAGAAGAGATGTTACAAATCTATAAGAGGAAAATCTAGGGGCTAAATAATATTGAAAATAATAGTATAAAATCCTAACTAGTTTAAGAGGAGAGCTGTGGCTTCTTGGTGAAGGTATACTCTCATTATTTCCAGGATGGAAAAGGTGAGGAAAATGAACCATCAGCATAAGTCCTGGCCAGATGATGCCATTGCAGAATTACTTGTCTATCCATAACATTTACATAGTGTACACAAAGCGCTTCGTGAGGGACAAAATTGCACACTGGATCACTGATAGAGTATTAAACGTCTCCAGAGATCAAGAAGTCAATGATCCTTTTGCAGTCAGTTGATATAGTTATACTACAACTGGTAAATTTCAATGAGCAAAGAAATCCAGTTGTTTCACAGATTTCTATGGCTCAATGAAGATGAGCATGTTAAGTTCCAGTTGAAGAAATTTTCAGTACTTACTTGAACATGGAAGTGTTTAACATATTCTTAAAAAGACTAGCTCATACAATTTTTAGTTCCAGTTGCTGAAAAAATATCAAGGACCACAACTACTACTGACATTTCAATGTGAGATTTTTTTAAGGGTATGAATGTATAAGGCACTCATCTCTTATCAACTCCATGAAAAAGCAATCCTAACTGACCATAGATCATGGTTTTTCTGGTGAAATGATCTAAACTACACTAGCTTGAATCTTCACAGCACATCATGATAAGTCATAATATGTTTATTATAATTCCCATGACAGCAGAAACCTTGTTCCACCCCCACATCATTTTCTCCTTAGCAGAGCCTATATGTGTATATAAATATATCAGGTGTCAGGTTAGTCAAGTCCAGTATCAGATATTCACTGTCATTCCCATCATATATCACTGTGAATAATTATAGTTCTTGTTCCCTGTTTTGCCTAAAACACAAATAATGGTTTCTGTCCCAATTTAGAAATAGATTGTTGGAGAGATATAAGGATATTTGGCTAAAGAAAAACTACTGAAACATTTAATGTCATGTTAAGTTTTTGCCTTATTATAATCTATCATACTTGTAAAAATATCAACTTTTGAAAGAATAATAGACTATCACACCATATTTCATTTGTCTTTTTAACTTTATACATTATTTTTATCTTAGTCATATATATACAAAATTGAGGGAATTTTGATAATTGGGACTATAACTAATATTTGTCTATTTTCTCATTGTTAGCATTGATTAAGCTATCTTTTTTTTGATTTAGCAGAAAATGAATTTTTACAAGTAATAAATTCTAATCAAGATTAAAATCACATGAATTACTTAAAATATTAATGCACATCTCAGTCAAAGACATAATATAGCTGTGCTAAGTAGATGAGTGTTTTTCTGAATAAAAAGAAATTGTCTAACAATTTTTTTTCATGCTATCTAATTGTCTTCTTGACACTCCATTTTAAGTAAACATCGCAGAATTTATTTTGATGGACTTATTCTAATTCTAGTATTTATCTTTTTGTTATAATTTTAAGCTTTAAACATCAATTTAATATATTTTTCTCACATTTCACCTTCTGTCTTTGCCATCTTGCTATGAAAGGGAACACTTTGTGTATAAGCAAAGAATTCAACTAAAGGTACTTTTATATTTTAGCTTCCATTTCACAAATGAAAAGTTTAGGTGACTGTAAAAAGAGAAACAAAATATAATTCACTCTAATGTATATTTAGGTGATAGAAATTTTCCATTTCTCAAAAAGGACAATTTTATTAGAGCTAAACAATAGAGAAGAAATACTGTAATTTAATGGATAACATCTCATACATTTGTAAAAAAAAAAATTGCTTTTATTAGTTTTTTCTTCTCTTTTTTTGAAAGATTTATTTACACATATAAGAGCTGGGGTATAGACTAGTAGGGGGCAGGGGTGAAAGGATTCATCAGAGACAGATGAACTGACAGATTAGATTGACCAAAATACACTGCTGAAGGGAGCAGTGGGGGAGACAGGAGAGGTCTGCAGCACCATGTGGGTTAGCTAATCCAACTTGTCCTGCAGTGGCTGTGGACAGCCTCATAATGCTTTCACTTAAACCCTTGCGCCACCAGGGAGGCCCTTATTTATCTTTTCTAATTTACCTATTTTACTTCTTGAGAGTATATTGGGTAGACAATGAAAAAACAGCAGGGAACACATTTTTAAAATGTTTTCTCATTACAGACGTTCTCTAGTGTCAGTGTTAAATTCCTTTTATTATGTGTATGTTTTTTGAAAATTATATTAATTTGTAGATGTTTCAAAGCTTCAGTTGGGACTGGACACAAAGTAATAGGTAATTACTTGGTGACCAAGGGGATATTTTTAATTGATAAAAATGGAGCAATATAGTCCAAGAAAGTAGATCAAAATTAGAATCCACTATACTACATCCTAGGATTTTTTTTACAAAAAAAAAAAAAAAAGAGTGAAGGTACTGTTAAACCACAGCAGGAAATAAAATGTGTCTTCTTCAAATTAGAGGAAGGTGTCATTTGTAGTCATATGGCATTATGCTAAATATATGAGGTTAAATTTAAACTAACCAAATGTGATAGCTTGAGAGAAATAAATTCCATGATTACTGAATTGATAGAGGATATATTAAAGTTTATTAAAAGACACAAAACTAGGAATAAACATCTCTTGCATTTTATCATTTACACTGACATGTATTACTGGCAAAAGTCTGTGGCTAACTAGAATCCCTAATAATTACTTTCTTCAACTTTCCAATTCTTGAAGAAAAAACTATCTTATTTGGTTATAGCATAACCAGTTTAAATCTGTGATGAATTAAAAACATACTATGGGCTCATTGCTTTTGCTTTTTCTTTCTTTAAACTGTGTTTTGTCACTTAAAACACAAAGAATGTAGAGTATCTATTTTTAAGAGACTTGATTAAGATATATAGATCCGCCATCTTTGGTAGACAAACTACTAGACAGCTTTGTAGACATATTTTTGACTGCACTGTTCACCATTACTACATGTAAATCCTTCCTCACACAACTGATCCAGTGCCATTCTTTATGCGTGGGAGGCCCAAACTATCAGAAGTTATAACGATTACGTTCTTTCACCCTGCCCTACATGCTTGCCACAACATATGTGTTAGGGAATTCTCTTGTTTCTATTTTAAAAATATAGAGAATTCAATAACTTCTCCTACTTTCATAAGCCAGCCCCATCTCTCTCTTCGATCAAACCAGTGCATTCTAAAATGGGCTCCTGTAATCTCCCCTTGCTCTATTACAGTTTATTTTCCTCACAGTGGCAAAGATTGATCAGTCACTTCATGTCATTCTTCTGATCAAAACCATACAGTAGCTCCTGTTTCATTTCTAGTAAAGTCACAGTTCCTCCAATTAGTCACAAACTTCATGATCTGCCAGCTCCCTTCCCTAAGAATTGTGTTCTTTTCTTCAATTTTTCTCCATTTAAGGTTAAATAAAAATAATTTTAAATTTGTATTTATCAGATAGCATAATTTTAAAAGCACACAAAACAGAGACAATTAGATACTGGGTATCCTTTTATACTTCTGTACAATGAGATTTATTTTCAGACAAAAATTATATTGCACTGTGCCTCATGCATTGTCAGTACTACTAGCCAAATGAAGGTCATTTAGTGAAGATTCCAAGACTTCAGGGAATGACAGACAATACAGAGGGAATCTTGTTTTTTGAATGAATGTGTGGAAGCACAGATGTGAAGGATGTTTAGTGTATGTTGTTTAGTTTTCATTGAGTGATTTTTGGAAGAAGGTGCCTGAAGGTAAAGTTAGGAAGTCACATATGATTTTTAGGTTATGACAGCCTTCTACTTTTTATCTAACTTGTTTAATGTTTAATAATAAAATCACTTATTTCTTTCTATGTAGTATGCATTTTATTTGTATGCATTTTATAACAATAAAAATTAATATATAGGATTTATCTACATATATATGTATATATATCATTGTTTTCTTTCTTGATTTACACAATACACAGAATATAATTGTAAAGCAAAGCTAAAAATATAACTAAAAAAATTATGCATTACTCTTCATAAAGCATTTTATATTAGATAGCGTCACTGAGTTAAATTTGAAAGCTAATGTATAAGGCTATGTATATCAACATCCCCTTAGCTCCCTGATGTTATCATTTCTATCTCCAATATTCCTGTATGACTATGGAAAAGTGAGATTAGAAAAAGATAATAGAATAATTATACCATTGCATTTAGAAAATAAATTTCTTTCTGCAAAGGACAAATTATTAAAGAAAAAGTACATTGAAGTACTTAGTGTAAAAAAGGTTCATTTATTTTTAATAGTCTGCTACTGTAGTCATTTCTAAAATTACTATAATAACATTAGAAGTTCTTAAAATATTTAAAGAAAAACAAAATTTTTGAGAATTAAAACTGTGATTCTGCTCTCTTGGTTTAGAGAAGTCAACTGTCTTTTTGTTGTCATTTTGCTGTTTTCTTTTTTTTGGTTAATTTAATGTGCCATAATATCATTTAACTTTCATTTGATATGAAAAGTACATTTATATACTTTCTTGTTTTGTTCTTTCTTTGCTCTCCTTGGAAAGCCTAATGTATTTATTAGCAAAGTTGGCACACATAAACAAAATTGTCACCAATATTTCATGCACACTACTTTTCCTTTTGTGATATCTATTGACATATTACCAAATACAGAATTCCAGAGTATATCAACACTATGTAATTTGTTTAAACACACCCCCTGTTATCTGCCTCTAGGTCCCTTAAGATATTTTTCTTTGACAGTACAATAAATATGTACATATAACATTTACTAAATATATAAGTATGAATTAATAATTCTGAATTTTTATAATTTTGAAAAGCATTTTTGACTGAATTTACATTTTTTCTTTAATATGTTTCATGCAACCTAATTATAAAACTTTTTGGTTTTTGTGTTTGTTTTCTTGTTTGTTTGAATTTGACATGCTATTTTTAACTTCTTAGAAATGCTTTTTTTTAACCCCAAAAATACTTTTCCCATGGAAGTAACAGACAAATCTGTGTAGATGGTCATGAACACAGTAGCATTGTCTCCACATTTACTTTATTTTTAAAGAAGATTTATTTATTTATGCATACAGCCCAGAGGTGTGGGGGGGTGAGAGGATTCACCAGAGACATAGTGGGGGATAGAACAGGTGGGTTGACTGAAACACACTGTTGAGGGGAGAAGCAGGTGAGACAGAGAGGTTTGCTGTACCATGTGGGTCACCTTCCTGGTCAATGGCATGAATCAAACTAGTGTGTGTGTCATAATGCTGTGCTTTACCCATTGTGCCAACAGGTAGGCCCGTCTCCACATTTAAAAAATATTTACTTGTCTAAATACTGCATTCAAAATTTTTCTCCATTCATAGTGCAGCTACAGCTATGCTTTCAGACATGTGTAAGCCTTGTTAGTCTCTAAATGAGAAGCACTAAGTTGTTGGTTAATTCTAGTCTCTTTATTCCAAAACTTTAGTTCATGCATTTCTTAACCCATATTACAAATACTTTTATCATCATCTGAAAATATTTTAATAACTTAAAGTGTGAGAATGATAGTAGATATTGTTGATAGGTGATCAATATGTAGATTATAATGAGAAAAAACCCTATTTTTCTTAATTAAATGTCAAAATATAATCTCTCCATACTCACCATTTGATTGTGGTTCAGTTTTATCATATTATGGCTTCAAATATAAATCCAATTTCTTTTCTGATTTTAAGCTAGATACATACTTATTCATCCATTCTCTCTGAAATTACTTATTGAACTTCAGGCCCTTTCTAGTGAAATATCAGTGAACAAAACAGGAGAAACCCTTTATCTCAGAGAGTTTATAAACTGAGGCTACTCAGAACATGTAAGTACATATTGAGTATGTCAGTGAGTGATGGAAGCATTGATAATAAAGTTTGGAGGAGCTGACAAGTCAGTGAAAGTGTTATCTTACATGTGCAGTTGGGAGGACACCTACGATAAGGTGATCTTGTAGCCTTATATGTAAAGACAGTGAGTGATGATCCATGTTAATTGTCAACCTAGGAGTTTCATCATCTCTAACAGAAGGGAGGTTCTGGCTTTTTGAGAAGTATGCCTCAGAAGGTATAATCATCTATCTCCCAGGTACTAAGTAGTAAGTATTTTGGAGTACTTGGAGAAGTCAAAGAAGTAGGAAGACAGAATGAAGTTACAGCAAGAGCATCCTGTATGTTCTATCCAAGAAGAGATAAAAAGAAGGAAAACATTTAAAGCAAAATGAATATCAGCACATAGAATTAAAAGATGTTTTAAAAATTCTTCATTGATTCAAAAACCATGAAAGAGCAGTATTCGCAAAAAGTAAAATTAAAAGACAAAAGTGAAGAATAACTGATTATGTTGCTGGAATCAAACCAGGAAGACTAGAAGACAAAAATGATTTGCTAATCAACTTTTTTAAAGTATGCAGTCCAAAGAATAGACTAAAGATAAGCATATATAAGTATTTTGGAAGAAAATAAGAATACCTCTGTGACATAGTATAGTTTTAAAGATTCATTTTGCAGAGAAAAATATCAACAAATAATTGATAAATTCAAGTAAGACAAATATATGGATTACATTTATAGTTATTAATATTTCTACAGTTAAGAAGTTTAGTTAGAGTCCTACATACTTTAGTTTGGTCAAAATCAGCTACAATCATCTTTCAGTGCTTTTCCCTTTCTAAATTCAACCTCACTGAGTTACTTTCATGGCTGTTCCTGCTGATATTCTACTCACCCAAGGTGACCTTCATTTGATCCTATCAAATATAGCCTATAAAAATAATTCGCACAAATATTTCATCCTTAGAACAACTTCAGGAGATACATGGATATTTCTTACTATTATGTGTTATAAGTAATTTTAAAATGTGTTCAGCACTGAATCAAAAATATGACCTTTCCCAAATCCAGTAGTTTATCAAGTATATTGAAATTAAATTCCACATAAACATTAAACTCTTGGCTATGACTAAGTTCATTTGTTTTAAACATGTTTTGTATTTTGATAGGAGATATTTTCTTTTCATTGTGAGTTTTTGCCTGTTGAATCTCATTGCTACATCTTAATATAATATACTAAAAAATATGTACTCTTAGAAACTTTGGGCCAATATAACATTTTGTTCAATTATATGCCACTCTGTCAAGTGTATTTTTACATCAATAAATAAAAGCAAGGTAAAGAAAATAATTATTTATCAAAGGCATAGTTGCATTATAAAAGAAATATTTTATAATGCTTCTGAGATGAGAAAAAGTCCGATAGCAAAATCACCCCAAAAATGTTTTGATGTGTTTTTAGTTAATATGATTTCCAGCAAGAAGTTTTCTTTCTTGCAATACAATTCATGAAAAATAACTAATACTTTTTGCAAACATTTGCAAGAAAAATATTACTATGCCTGAACTTGTTCCAGATATATTAAACTTATTCAAGAAAAATTACATGAAGAGATAGTTATAACCTTCTTGGTTTTTGCTTGCAAGAAATGCTAATTTCTAGGCAGTGCCTAAATAAACATTTTTTAAAGGCTATCTCATATGTGGGTGTGAATTTTTCAAAAGAGAAAATAGATGTGCTTGAATGTTGCCTAGGAGCATATTCCTTCAAAGGTTATCATAATATTCAGAAAGATGTCAGCAACATTCTTCCATTTCATTATGACAACAGCTCCTTAGGTAATTTTACTAAAATGATGTTAAACAAAAATTATTTTAATCAATAATATTTCACCATTTCTCTTATTGTTCTTTCCAGGACAAAAATTTATACCTATATATTTCTACATATGCATTTTTATTTTATCTAGGATTGAATCATTTTAATACAATTTTACTATGGCATCCTATATTAATAATTTACAAATGGATGTAAAATTAAAAAAAAAATGTTCTTGGGTGTCTTTTTACAAGCATGTGCTTCTTAAAATAATGATCAGTGAAAGTAACATAGAAAATAGTGGATTAGGATATTAAAAATTAATTTGGCAAAATTGATTTAGGTCAAATTTTTTAAGGTCTTTAATCTCATTAAATATATTTCATTCAAAACTAGCTTTACCTTTATCAGATAGAAATTTGAGTTGTTATATTTTTATTTCTCATTTTCAAGCTTTCAGTTACTTCTTTAAAAGTATTTTTTTTTTCTTTTTGTTCCTTTACCATTACTCTTATAATCACTTGTCACTTGGAAAAAATACCTTAGCAGAAGCAAAAAAAAAAAAAAAAAAAAAAAAAAAAAAAAAGCANAAAAAAAAAAAAAAAAAAAAAAAAAAAAAAAAAAAACAAGCAGTTATAAAGTTACATGGTCAAAGGAAATGCTGTGCTCCTCTAGGCAATCTTATTTTGAATTTCATTTACATGCAATTTGATATTTTATGACTAGCTGGAAGATATAGCTACACATTTAAAAAAATTCAGAAGAAGGTAAAAACAAAGCAATATTCATGAGATGAAAGGAAGATGCTACTGATGTCATTATTTATCATTTTCCTTTCCAAAAACTATGTTAAAGTAATATGAGTTTATCGATAGCACTTGATGTTGGGGCATGGAAACAAGTCATAGATTTAAAGGAATTTAGTGCATTAGTCCTATTTAAATAGAACCATTTTCCTTATTCTATTTCAATCATTACAAATTTTTAGTATATTAAAATGACTAGAAAGACTTTTTTTGAATATTATGTTGCATTTCCATATGTCAGTTATACACAGTTATTTGTTTTTAAAGATTTTATTTATTTATTTATTTATGCATACAAGAGCTGGGGTACAGGCCAGAGGTGTGGGGGGTGAGAGGATTCACCACAGAGAGCAGGGAGCAGAGCAGGCAGATCAACAGAAGTACACTGCTGAGGGGAGCAGCGGGCACAGCAGGAGAGGTCTGCCGCACCATGTGGGTCCCCTCCCTGGCCAGCGGCAGGAATCGAACTTGTGCGGTGGCTGCTGTTTGCTTCATAGTGCGTTGCTTAACCCACTGCGCCACCAGGGAGGCCCATACACGGTTATTTGTATGTCTACATTGTTGTTAGAAAATAGCTAACTTCATCTAAGATACTTATGTCTAAAGCAGAAAGATTTATTCTCCTACTGTCCTGAATATATCATGGAAAATATATCATGGTATTGAAAAAGCATTAAATGATTGTGGGGCTGAAATTTGACCTTTATTAAACAGCCTCCTCCAACACAAATGTTCAAGCTAAATAAAACAAAAACTTTTATAACATAATTCCAAATAGTGGTTACCAGAAGGGATGGAGAAGCAGTGTGAGTAAATAGAGACAAAGGGGACACAAGTGATAAACCTAATGTAGTATATATGTTTTTCAGTGAAGCACTCCTGAGATATATATGTTATGTTAAAATGCAATGATACTTTTTAAAAAGCCTATAGGAATTCAAAACTTATTTCACTACTTATAGAGGGTATCCCCATATAGTCTGATATTTCCCTTATTCTATGACCAGAAACTATATGTATTACTCAAGATTTCACCATATTTCCCCAAGATTTTATTTTCCAAGTTGACAGGGCTCTGCAAATATTGGTAAATTTTTCTTTCTCTCTTGTCTTTTTTTTTTTTAATAAATCACAACTTTGTGCATCACATGATTCCAAATATAGTTTTCAGCATCTCTCTCTCTCTTCCTCTTCTTCCTATCTCTCATGATATAATATTCCTACTAATATTTATATTCTCTTGTCTTCAGTTTTCTTTCTCCTTTCTGTCTTAAAATAGATCCAGGAATTAAGTAGATTTGAAGCTTTGCAATGAAGGACACTTAAAAAAGATGTAAAAGGAGTAAAGAGTATGGGTCCCGGGATGGAGGGGTGTGTGGTGGGGGAGGGTGTTGCTTTACATTTTTGTAGGCTTCTGTGTGCAGTTTTCTCAGCATCAAGATAAGCTTACTGAAGAACTCACAGTTTTTCCAATTTCAGTTTTTGGAGTATGTGGCATATGGTAGCACCAAATTCCTAGCTTGTATCTCCTGAATGTCCCTCTTGGAGTGGATTATAAGCAGAATACTTGGAGTGTGTCACCTATGTTCACTATCAACTACTTTCCCCAAAAGAGTAGAGGAGAAATTTATAGCCAATTCCTGAAAGCAGAAGTCCAGAAAGTACTTCAAGTACTTTCGCCCACCAGTTTTTTGCTATTTATTTATTTTTCCTTTCCTACTTTATTTATATATATTTGAAGTCAATTGTAATCCCCATGGATTCCCCATCTCCATTGCACCAGTGCACCATCACCTCAGTTCCTTGTGTGCTTATCTGCCCTCAACCCTCTCCCTCCCCCCTCCCCACCTGTGTCCCAATTTGTCCTTGTCTTTTTGTTTTTGTTCTTATTATCATTATTGTTATTATCCTTTCCTTGATCCTTATTTGGGTCCCTTATATTCCTCCTAGGCAGAAAACCACCAGTTTTTAACAGATGAACTTAAGAACCAATTTGAAAAAGTTGGTAACAAATGACTTGAAATGAGACCACCTCCTGCCTGATCCTTAAAAAGGTGTCTGAGCCTCACTTCCGAAGGTTCATTTCACACTTGGGCCATGATTCATTTTAATTATTTTCTAGTATGATTATTTGTCTTAAAAGATTACAGGCTATCTCATTTGCTATGATCAATGCAACATAAATGTTTATATAAAATAGTTGATTGTTTAATTAAAGCATCTAGAGAAATAGTGTTAAATTTGGCCAAGAGAAGACACTCTTTAGTTTTGCAATTGTTATATGCTTTTTCTCTTGAATATGAACCCATAAATCTCACCTTTATCTCTTATTATGTGCCCTAAGAAGAAGCAGTCCCATTTCATGCAATAAAATATTTGACCATTTTAGGTTCATGTCTGTATTTTGGTGTGTGGGGACAGGGCACAAAGACTAAGATGGAGGACTATGGATGTTTTGATGGGGGTGTGGTGTGGAGAATCACAAAAACAATGTTGTATGGCAAGTTACTTTAGTTAGTACAGAAGTTACTTTAGTTAGTACCTACAAAAGAAATGATCTTCAGCAACATTTTATGTTAGATTATGTATTTGCTTTAAAGTTTTTAAATTATTTTTAACTTTTATGATGGTAAAAAAATATGCAGTGTGAATACATAAAGAATGAAGAGTAGTATACAAAACAGCAGCCAACTTCTCTCTGAGCTGAACTTTTGTTATCCTCATCATGATTTCGTTCTTATGATTCAAAGACAGAAACAATAGCCAATACTTGCTTTTCTTTTTACTACAATATGGTCTAGGAGGGATTCTATGAAAATGTAAGAGCTGGGCATTTTTCCTAAAAAATTCCCATCAGAGAGAAAAGATACTGTAGTATAGAGAAAAGCGTTGTTTCTTCCACTGTTTTCCACAGAAGGAGGGAGGGAGGGAGAGCGAGAGCGAGAGCGAGAGAGGGAGAGAGAGAGAGAGAGAGAGAGAGAGAACTTATATTTACTTTTCCCTATAATTGTATCTGCAAGGCTTTTCCAAGAAATGCAGGTGAAGGAACATAAACAAGATAGAAACTGACTTGATTGTAAAAATGATTTTAATGTCATTTCTGCTTTTATTGTACATAAAAGAGAACCCTGGAATCATATTGTAAAGTCAAAATTCACTACTCATAGTTCTGCTTACAAGGAAATATAATTGTAAAACAGAGTTTAAAAATCAGTGGGAACAAAGATATAGTTTTTAATAAATAAGTTTTAATAAAGCATATTGGGTCATTACTAGATAAGAAATTACTACGATCTTGACAAAGCTATTCATAATTTAAATACAAGGAAAAACAACTTACTCTGAGCTCATTAGGTTAAATGTAGGCTCACCTGTCATTCACTTCCAAAATAAATGCTCGTAAATATAAATACAAAATAAGGCCAGAGAGAGAGACAGATCTCTCTCCCATTAAGATGTTGTTCATGAATACTACATGAAATACCTCAGAACCTAAGCCTTTATTGTTGAACAGGATTTAATTAGTTTTGAATTCTTAATACATGTTATTTTTCCCATAACTATTAAATATATTTTAGGAATGCTATCTATTGCAAGTATGGGTTTATTATTAGTAATCTTTCAAATGCTTTTTTTTTTTTAAAGATTTATTTATTTATGCATACAAGCACTGGGGTACAGGCCAGAGGTGTGGGGGGGGTGAGAGGATTCACCACAGAGAGCAGGGAGCAGAACAGGAAGATCAACAGAAGTACACTGCTGAGGGGAGCAGCGGGTACAGCAGGAGAGGTCTGCTGCACCATGTGGGTCCCCTCCCTGGCTGGCGGCAGGGATCGAACTCGTGCTGCAGTGGCTGCGGCTTGCTTCATAGTGCGTTGCTTAACCCACTGCGCTACCAGGGGAGGCCCCAAATGTTTACATTTTTTCAAATCCTTAACAATACTCTTTAAACCAAATGTATTATTGGTATTTAGTATTATACTACAAACAAATAAAACAGAAAATAAGCATAATGTGTTTAAACAACACTATAAAGTTATTAGGTAATGTTATTTTGTATTTCAAGTCACCCTAAATGTAATCTCTGGCTATTCTTCTTAACTATAAGTTCAGTTGTTGTTATTTTATACCAACTTATTTTAGGATAAATCATAATTTTTAATCATTCTGCTATGATGAATGCAACTTTTCATTAAATCTTATAGTTTGAATTTGGTGAAAGGCAGGTTTTTTTTATAATGTGTCAAGTATAAAAGATCATAAGATGTGAATATTTTCAACATTCAGAAGTTGTGCTATTTGAAGGAGAAAGCCATCAGTGTGGATATATACCTGTAAAACTCAGTATGGACTTAATCTCTTTCAAATACAAATTACCTAGGGCATAGTATACTGCTTCGTCTTTATAGTCACGATCTGGATTGTCTTTATTATTTGGCATTGTGCATTGACTTCTTGTTTCACTATTGGGACACAAATTTGTTGAAAGCAATTTTCATGCCATCATTGGAAGCTGAACATTCAATTCACATGGTTAACAAGTATTAGCAGTTTATATAAACACTAAAAATATTCTACATTGAAGTCCTCTTATAGTCTTGAATTAAATATTAATTAAATAGCCTTGAAGAAAAACATTTACTAAATCCCTCATATGTATTGAAACAGTGCAAAGTAATTTGCCTAATGTCTTTACAATAAATGAAATTTTATTATAAATTTTAGACTATTTTGTTTTTATAAATAAGATATATTTTGATTATTTCTTTTTATAAATGATGGCAAATGAAAGAAAGGTGAAATTGTATTGAACAAATCTATTATTATTCATTAAATACTGGATTCAAACACAAATCTAACTCTTAAAATCATGTTTTTACTACCATATATTAATCACTATTGCTAATAAAAAAATAGATGACACATATACATAAAAGAAATCAAACTATTAAAATTTATTGAATAGGAATTTCCAAATTCTTTTTTTTCTTTAATGTATTTGACATCAATTGTGGCCCCATAGATTCCCCATCACCATTTCACCAATGCACCATCACCCCCATCTCCTGTCTTCTCCCCACCCTCAACCCATTTGCTCCTCTACTCCCAACACAGTGTCCCCAATTTGTCCTTATCTTTTTGTTTTTGTTATGGTTTATTTTCTTATTTTTTTTAATTTGGTTCCCTTATATTCCTCCTAGGGGTGAAACCATTAAGTATTTTTCTTTTGCCTTCTGACTTCTTTTGATGAGCATAATCCCTTCTAGCTCCATTCATATTTCTATGAATGACTGTGGCTTATCATTTTTGATTGCTGAATAGTATTCCATCGTGTATATGTACCACATCTTCTTTATATTATCTGTTTGGGGGTATTTAGGTTGTTTCCAGGTCTTACCTGTTGTAAATAGTGCTGCAATAAACATAGGGATGCAGGTATTATTTTGAATCAGAGTTTTTGTGTCTTTTGGTAAATTCCTAGTAGTGGGATTGCTGGATCATATGGAAGTTCCATTCTTAGTAGTTTGAGGAACCACCATACTGCTTTCCATAATGGTTGGACCAGCTTGCATTCCCACCAGCAGTGCAGTAGAGTTCCTTTTTCTCCACATCCTTACAAAGATTTGTTGTTGCCAATTTTTTTGATGTGTGCCATTCTCACTGGTGTGAGGTGGTATCTCATAGTGGTTTGATTTGCATTTCTCTGATGACAAGAGTTGTTGAGCATTTTTTCATGTGCCTGTTATCCATTTGCATTTCCTCTTTGGAAAAATGCCTTTTTAACTCTTCTGCCATTTTTGGACTGGATTGTTTACTTTGTTATTGTTTAGTCTGGTCAGCTCTTTGTGGATCCTTGCAATAAGCCCTTTTCCATAGTGTTGTAGGCAAAAGATTTCTCCCAGTTGTGGGGTGTCGCTTTGTTTTGGTTAGTGTGTCTTTTGCTGTACAGAAGCTTTTAAGTTTGATGTAGTACCAGCTGTTTATCTTTCCCTTCACTATCTTTGCTTTAGGTGCTGTGTCTTTAAAGATGTTATTGAGGTGTATGTCATGAAGAGTTTTGCCTACTTTTTCATTTATATATTTTATGGTTTCAGTTCTTATGTCTAATTCCTTAATCCAGTTTGAATTGTTTTTTGTGCAAGGAGAAAGAGAGTATTCTAGTTTCATTCTTTTGCGTGTAGCAGTCCAGTTTGCCCAGCACCATTTATTGAACAAGCTGTCTTTTTTCCACTGCATAATCTTTGCTCCTTTGTCAAATATTAGTTGTACATAAACCTGTGGATTTATTTCTGGGTTTTCTTCTCAATTCCATTGGTCTGTGTGTCTGTTTTTGTTCCAATACCATGTAGCTTTTATTATTGTGGCTTTGTAGTGTAGTTTGAAGTTTGAAGTGTGATACCTCCATTCCCCCCCCCTTTTTTTTTTAAGTCAGGAAAGCTTTAGCTATTCAAGGATTTTTGTGTCTGCATTTCATCAATATTTGTTCCATTTCTTTGAAGAATGTCATTGAAATTTTATTGGAAAGGCATTGAATCTGTAGATTGCTTTTGGTAGGATGGACATTTTGATGATGTTAATTCTTCCAATCCATGAGCAAGGGATGTCTTTCCATTTCTTTGTGTCTTCTATTATTTCTTTTAGCAATGTTTTATTATTTTCTTTGTAGAGGTCATTCACCTGTTTTGTTAGATTTATTCCCAAGTATTTGATTTTTTTGTTTCAATTATAAAAAGGATGGTTTCCTTGATTTCTTCTTCTTCAGATTGGTTGTTTGTATAAAAGAAGACTACTGATTTTTATGTGTTGATTTTGTATCCTGCTACTTTGCCAATTCTGCTAATTAGTTTGGTTAGATTTTCTGTAGTTTTGGGGATTCTCTATGTATATTATCATATCATCTGCAAACAGTGATAGTTTTACTTCTTCTTTCCCTATTTGGATTCCTTGTATGCCTTTTTCTTGTCTTATTATTCTGGCTATGACTTCCAATATTATATTGAAGAACAGTGGTGCAAGAGGGAATCCTTATGTTGTTCCAGATCTTATGGGGAAGGCTTTTAGCTGTTCACCATTGAGAATGATATTGGCTATGGGCTTGTCATATATGGCCTTTATTATGTTAAGATATGGTCCTTCTATCCCAAGAATTTTGAGGGCCTTCATCATCAATGGATGCTGTATTTTGTCGAATGCTCTTTCAGCATCTATTGATTTGATCATGTGGTTTTTATTCTTCTTTTCATTGATGTGATGGTTTACATTTATTGATTTTCAGATGTTAAACCATCCTTGTGTTCCTGGAATAAATCCTCATTGGTCATAGTGGATTATTTTGTTGATACATTGTTGGATTTTCTTGGCCATGATTTTATTGAGGGTTTTTGTGTCAGTGTTTATTAGAGAGATTGGTCTCTAGTTTTCTTTTTTGTGTTGTCCTTATTTAATTTTGGTATTAGTGTAATGTTGGCTTCATAAAATGTGTTTGGTAGCCTCCCTTCTTTTTCAATTTTTTGTAAGAGTCTGTATAGGATAAGTACTTGTTCATTTCTGAATGTTTTTAGAATTCATTTGTAAAGCCATCTGGTCCTGGACTTTTATATTTGGGGAGGGTTTTGATTACTGTTTCAGTTTCACTACTTGTAATTAGGCTGTTTAGGTGTTCTATATCTTCTTTATCTAACTTTGGGTGATTGCAAAGTTGTAGAAATTTGTCCATCTCTTCTAGGTTGTTGAACTTGTTTGCATATAGCTTTTTATAGTAGGATATGATTGTTGTTTTGATTTCTGCTGTGTCTGTTGTGATTTGTCCTCTTTCATTCGTTATCCTGTTTATTTGTACATTCTCCCATTTTTTTCTTTGTTAGCCTGGCTAGGGGTTTATCTATTTTGTTTATTTTTTCAAAGAACCAGCGTTTGGTTTCATTAACCTTCTGGATCATTTTCTTAACTTCTAATTCATTTATTTCTACTGTGATTTTTATTATTTCCTTTCTTCTACTGGATTTTGGATCCTTTGTCATTCTTTTTTCAGTTATTTAAGGTGTTAGGTTGTTTCTTTGTGTTCTTCTTGTTTCTTGATGTGTGCCTGTATTGCTATGTATTTTCCTCTTATAACTGCTTTTGTTGTATCCCATATATTCTGTTGTATTGTGTTGTCATTATCATTCATCTCAAGGTATTTTTTACTTTCTTCTTTGAACTCCTCATTGATCCACTGGTCTTCCAATAGTGTGGGTTTTGATCTCCATGTATTGGGAGTTCCTTGTTTTCTTTTCATGGTTTCTTGGTATCTTCAGAGAAGATAGTTGGTATGATTTCAGTCTTAGAGTATCTGCTGATTTTTGTCTTGTGCCCCAGTATGTGATCAATCCTAGAGAATGATCCATGTGCACTCGAGAAAAATGTATACTCAAATTTTTGGGGGTGTAGTGTTCTATAAATGTCTGTTATGCCCATGTGGTCTAAATCTATGTTTAGAGTTCTAAAGTCTTTGCGTATTTTTTTTTGTCTCGTCAATCTATCCAGAGGGGGTGGAGGAAGGGGGAAGGGGGAATGTAGCAGCAGGATTCTGATGCTTTTCTTTCTATTTGTCCCTCTTCAATGTGATTCTCTTCTTTGGGTAGGTTGCCAGTATCATCCAGTTTATCCAGCATGTCTCAGTTCCTGCAGACACCTGTTGTATCTTCTCGCTGTCACCTATTTCTCCTGGGACAACTCTCTCCTAGGGTCTTTTTGCCACCATTTTCTCTATACTCTCTCCTTCAAATTCTTTTTTAAGAAATGAAAACATTTTCCAAAAAAATCTTTCATCCAAATTGTATATTTGAGTTATATCAATAAATACCCATTGCTTTGACATAAAAGAGAAAATGCATTCTCATTGCTAAATGAAGCTGAGTTTTCAGTCATCTCTCCCCAATATATTTGATAATCTGTATTATCTTCATTTTATCTTCTGATCAGGCTACATTTGTATTCATTCTGATTCTATTGTCTTGCATTTATATTCTTCACCAATATTCCCTTTGTTTATATAATTTTTAAACATCTCTATAACAATATATTTGCTACATCAACTTTATTTTAGCTAATTTTTCTACCACTTAATCATAGTACCTACACCCCTTTTTCATCCCTACTATGTTTTAAATGCAGATATTATGTCAGAACGTATTACTATGTAAAATTGGAGTGTGCTTACATATTAATGCATATACTTAATACATTAATATATGTATGAAATTTCCAAATTACTTGTATTCATTATTATCTTTCATTTTTCTATAAAAATAAACATTTAAATTTTGAGTAATATTTGAGTCATGTTCATTTGACTCCTTTATCCTCACCCCACCAATTAGATGCAGAACACAACACTGTACACATTTAGTCATTACTTTGAAACTGAGTGAACAGAAAATTCAATTATGTTTTTTAATAAAACCAAAATTAGGATAGTAAACTAAGGTGAACAATTGTCAAATCAATGAAAGAAGGTCAATTACAATACAAACACTATTAATCTGGATTCCAAACTTACATGTTATTCAGAAAAAAAAAAAAACAGGTACTAAACAAAACAGCAAAAGACACAAAATAGTGGACAATGCTTAACAGGTAACATGTAAGTTAATATGAAATAGCAGGCATGATATTTTAAGAAAATGCATGCTTTTTCAAAAGTTTATTAAACAATACATGCTGCATTGCATTATGCATTTAAAACATCTGGACAAAATGATGATATAATGTTGTATTTTATTGTATACAATCTGATTGTATACTGATCAGATAAAAGTGAATCAATGGATACAATACACTGCTAAAAATTAATATATCATAAAAATTAAAATTAAAACCAGTTATTTTAAACAACAGTTCCCACTTTTCATTAATTGTAATCACCTGAGGAGTTTTTTTATTTTTAATATACTTTTATACATGTTTTACTCCACCCCACTTATTGAGAATGCCTGGATCTAAAAGGGAGTGACAGGGCCTCTCTAGTGGCACAAGGGGTTAAGACGCAGCAAGCACTATGAACCTATCTGTAGCCACTGCAGCACAAGTTTGATCCCTGGCTAGGGAGCTAATCCATGTGGCACAGCAGACTTCTGTCGCTCCTGCCGCTCCACTCAGCAGTGTATTTTAGTAGATCCACCTGTTCGGCTCCCCATTCTGTCTCTGGTGAATCCTTTCACATCCACCCTGCACTTCTGGCCTGCACCCAGTTCTTTTATGCAAAAATAAATAAAATAAAAATCCAGTGACAATAATATAACAAAATTTAGAACCTCTGACTTAGGGTTCTTTAATCTATCACTATAGTTTTCTTTTAATATAGTATTAAAAAGGTAATATAGTATTAGAAAGGTAAAAAGTATTAACATCTGACACACTGATTCTTATTTTCAAAATTTTATACTGAAATAATACTAATTTGATATATTTTATCATATATAGTTATTATATATTTTAATTTTAAGAAAATATTTATTTACATAGTAATTGACGTAAAATGTATTCAACATTATGTTGAACTCACATTCTTTTTTTTTTTTTTAAAGATTTTTTTATTCATACAAGAGCTGGGGTACAGGCCAGAGTTGCGGGAGGTAAGAGGATTGACCAGACAAGAGTGGGGAGCAGAATAGGCAGATGGACTGAAACACACTGCTGAGGGGAGCAGCGGGCAACACAGGAGAGGTCTGCTTTGCCATGTGGGTCCCCTCCCTGGCCGGCAGCAGGGATGGAACTTTTACTACAGTAGCTGCAGTTTGCTTCACAGTGTGTTGCTTAACCCGCTGCGCCACCAGGGAGGCCCTGAACTCACATTCTAATAAAATTTAAATCTCATTTTGTAGCCACTTAGTAAAAGTGTTCTCTGTACCCAGTTATGTGCTCTTGGAGGAAAGGGAATGCTGACAGCAGAATCTGCTATACTGCAGATAACTAACTAGTCTAAATTAGCTCTCCACAGGAGAATAATCTAAATATGACCTTTGGGTCATTAAAAATACTAAGCATTATGCTCCTGTGCCCTGGGGTGAAGACTTAACATTACAATGAAACAGGCAATCTGCATACAGACAAGTAAAGGAAAAGCATATGTGTGGTTTTCTCCCCCTCTAGAACATGTGGAATCTGGAAACACTCTTGTCCCAAAGCTTTGGAACTTTCCTTCTTCCCAAGCCCAAGGCTAAAGGAGAAAAATACTTTGGAAGACAAGCTGTCTTGTGAGGTCAGAAAATAAACATCTTTTCCCTCTCCTTTACTGAAACTAGTGGTAGTGTCAAAGGCTTTAGTCACTAGGTAAACACACCTTCAACTCTAGTAGCTGGGTTTTATAAAAGTCTACATATAAAATGCATGTACAAATTCAATTTTCATGAATTATGTATATATTATGTCCATATAAACATATGTATGTTGAGAGAGAGAAAAATCAGTCTAAAATACATTAGAATTTTTTGCAGAAGCATTTTTTTGTGTATCTGAATGATGCTTATATTCATATTACATTATTGTGTTTTCTGATATTAATGCTAATCTAGCCAACCACCTGAGAATCAAAACTTAAGTAATCTTATCTTCCTCAAAATTAATGTGTCTATTACAAAGTTTTGTCCTATTTTTGGAACCACGGGACTTATATTATATGCTTTGTTTCCTGCAGTTTGTATGTTGAGGAAACCATACTGCTTGACCTTTAAATTTTCCTGCAATCTGGACTTTATTGATTTCATGTACATAATGTAGTTCAACATGTTCCCCTGGAGAACTTTCCTGCAAATTGACAGTTAGCTCTACACATTGGTTCAGACAGGTTTTATTCTTTTACTATAACTATAGATAATTATGTATTTTTTTAATCAGAAGACACAAAATAACTGTGTTTTTCTTCTATTATATGTTATTTCTCTTCATTTTGCAGGTCCCTGAATTCATCAGAGTTTTCAGAAGAATGGTGTACTAATTCCAAAGTCACTATCTCTTCTGATAATTTTGAATATTTGAATGGTTTATTTACAGCATTTTTTAGGGAAAACACATGAGAATAATAGTCCCTTGGGGAATAAGTGTTGAAAACTGGTTATCTATGCCTTTACACATTATTACACATTAAGGTTATTAAAACTCATTGGCTGTGTTATATTTATTTTTTAAAAGACTTTATTTATGCATACAAGAACTGAGATGGGGATGGGGGAGCAGTGAGTCGATTCACCAGAGACGGAGTGGGAGCAGAACAGGCAGATCTACTGACATATACTACTGAGAAGAACAGCAGGTGAGACAGGAGAGGTCTGCTGTGCCATGTGAGTTAAGTCCTTGGTCTGAGATCAAACTCATGCTGTGATGGCTGTGGCTGGAGATAGCTTGATAGTGCTGAGACTTCAACCCCTGCACCACCAGGGAGGCCCCTGTTTGTTGTATTTTAAATATGTTATCCCACTTTTGTTTTTCCCTTATAAAAGCATGACATTTAAATGTCTGATTGTAACATTGCAAATAGAATAGATCTTTTCTTATGTATGCAGTTTTCTTCTTTAAGACAATTATTTTACTAAGATATTTTGTTGGTTTTTACGATCAATATTTTCAGGTGTACAATATGATCTTTTAATGTGGAGATTCAAAACTTTTCTAAAATTAAGTTCTGGAATGTCTTTTGGAATGCACTTTTTATTATGTGTTCTGTTACTCTTTTCTTCTCCAGGTAATCTTATCATTTGTATGCTTTACTGGGGCACAAAAGTAATCACCCTATAAGCCTTTATTGTCTCAGGCTAGAAGAATAATCAAATTATCAGATTAGCAAGGGAAAAACAATTTTAGAACATACAAAGGCAAAGTTTCCATGGCTGTGAATTCTCACGAATAGTGGAACAGATGAGGATATATTTGTCCTATGTTTTGGGACCTGAGGCATCAAGGACAGATATGGGGAGACATCATATGGCAAAAAGTGAGGTGGTTACCTCATTATTATTAGTCTAAGAGTAAAGATGAGATTCTTATATAGAGAGAAGGACAAACTGAGAACTGAATGATACCCTCAAACTACATTCTTCTAGATACAGCTTCTTCTACATACATCTCTTCTTTGATTAGTGAGAGTGAAGAACTTCTAAAAGGACAGAAGCTTCTTTTGCCCTTTAGGACTTTATTTCAGGAGTGGTAATATACCTCCCAAGGCTTGTAGGCCCTTGGTTGACCTCTAGTTCCCATACTAAAGTGATAAGAGGCCTACTCCGGCCCATCTAGAGAAAATGAACCCACTGCTGAACATTAACTGCCTACCTTGAATATGTGACTATTTTAAACCATTTGAATTCTTATTTTCATTACTCTTCATTTCAAAATCATCTCCTTTTCTAAGTCCTGCTTGTCTTTTGGGATTATTTGTCATATTCTACTGCTCATGTGTTCTTTCTGATTTAATCCATACTTCTGAAGTTATTAAATTTTATTTATTATTGTTTATTGAGTTATCGCACATCATTTATCTTCATTTCTAATTTTAATTTATGATGGACTTGCTCTTTTTCATGATTTGTTTATCTTAATTTATTTCAGCTTGCTTTAAAATATTGTCATGCTTTTCATCTGTTTTGAAACTCTTTCAGGCATGGGTTCCTTTTGGAAATGTTCATCAATTTAAAAATATTAAATATGTATGATTTTTAGCTTCAACATATTCTGACACTGTTTGTCATGTGAATTTTCTCTGCAGAAGATTTAGATAACTGCTTTTTTCAAATATTTTTTTCTATAATCATTGATATCTTCAATTCCTTTTTTGTGTGTGATTTTCCAAACTTTTCCTCATACCTCCTCTTTTTATCATTCTGCACCTTATCTTGCCTAATCATTGTCTTTACACAGCAGATTCTTCTCAGTGCTGGAAGCTCCTCTAGAGAAGGAAGTCCTAGCTGGCATATTTTGAGACTTTAGTCAAGCTTGGCATTTGGCACTTACTTGTTAATGAATTGAGCCAAACTTCTTCCAGTTTTATCTGCTGTTCTCAAACTGTCTACTAAACTTTCCAATGAATATTGAATTTATTGGTATTTGGGCCATCTTCCCAGAATCTGCAAAAAACAAGTATGTTTGTTTAGTGACCTTATTGAAGTGTACTTGACATGGAATAAAAAAGTATTAAAAAAAAAAGGTGCCTAATTAAAAACTGTTGATAGGTGTATATGATTGTGAAGTTATCATTGGATTCAATTCAGGGACGTATTCACCACCCTAAACACTATATTTATAATATTTATAATGCCCCTTTATAAAATACTTGCCCCCATTCTTCCTGCACACTCGGCTTCCAAGAAACCAACTAACTGTGTCCTTTCTTTGTAAATTCATTTTTTTAATTCAGAGTCCATTATTGCAACAAAATAGACCTAGAATACAATTTACCAGTTTATCCATCTAAATATAACTGTTTTGTCATTTGGTGCATTCACGCTGTGTTAACATCACCATTATCCACCTTTAGAACTGTTTCACGATCAGTCCCTATTATTCTATAACGTTTACTGTACTTTGCTTTATGTAGGACATCCCTTCTAGTCCTGGCAACCAATACTCAAATCTTTGTCTTTGTGAACCGGAGAGTTCACACAAACAAAACAAAACAAAACAAAACAAAAAATTGGATCATCTGGGTTCTTCATGTAAAGAGAATCAAGCATCATAAATATTGTTTAGGTGCTTATTTGCTTAGCAAAGTGTTTTCAAAATTCATTCATTTGTAACACATAGAAACTTTTCATGGGCTTACTGAACATTTGTAGCTCTTTGGAGGAATATATACCTGAGTGGGTCTTTTAGTGAACTTGAATCAAGATGTTGGCAGAGCTGTTTTCCTTTCTGGATGCTCTAACAGAGTCCACATCTTGGTCTTACCCAGTTTCCTTAGGTTACTTATCTTCCTGCCAATACTGTCTGCCTCTCTCACCCAACTCTGTCTTCATTTATCTATCTTTGACTACATTTAGAAACATTTATCTATTTCAAATTCTGAGCGATTAGATTGGATTTTTATGTTTAATATAGTATAATCTTTCCACTTCATGGTCCTTATCATTAATCATACATACCAATTCCCTTTGACCATATAATGTGAAATAGTCATAAGTTCAGAACATTAGCACAGTCATATGCTTAGGTGGAAAGCATTAATTTGCCTAACACATTTAACCTCTGACTCCCAGAGATTCACATTCATCTTGCATACAAAAACAAAGCAAAACAAAAACCAAAACAGCAGCTCATTTCAACATCTCAAACCACTGCATAGCATCAGCACAAAGCCCAAAAATATCATCTAGCTCATATCATTTCCAAAATAACAAGTTCCATAATTTAAATCATCTAAATCAAATGTGGATGAGACTCTTAGAATCTATATTGCAGCACAATTATTTTCCATGTGTGGAACAATGAAAATAATGAAACAAGTTATCATCTCTGAAAATACAATGGGGGTGTGAGATTGTTCTGGAATGTTTAAACATTTCTCTTCAGAAAAGAAGAAAATTGGGAGGAGAAGTGAATCACAGGCCCCAACACATTTTGAAATCTTCTCTGACAAATTCCCTAGTTTCAAGTTCTAGGGATAATCTTCTCTGGCTCCAGGTTCCACTCTTCAGGATCTCAGATCCACCCTCTGAGGTATCATCCCTTCTTCATAAAAGGTTGCACATGTTTATGCCTGAGGAATTTTGGAAACAGGCTTCTTTAATTTCTTATTTTCTCTATTTCATGCTAAGATGCCAATGCAGCTGTTGGCATAAAATCTTAAGACATTTATTTCTCTCCTATGTAAATTATGAAATTCACTCTATTACACAAGAGATTCACAAAATTTTATATGGTAATTTCATCTCTATTTTTAATCCTTCTGAGATGACACAGGGTGTCTTTGAATACACCTCAATCTTTTGAGAGATTGTTGTGTTTAGACATTTGATTATTTGAAATGTCTTCATAAACTATATATTCACACTCTCAGCTTTTTCTTTGACATTTGCTTTCCTGACTAAATACCTTAATTCCTGCATTAAAAATATCTTTTACATTGAGAAATTCTAAATCATCAATTTCGGGTTCCTTTTAGTTTAAGAACCCTTCACTAAAGTTACCTATTTCCTCTCTCATTTCACAATAGGCATTAAGAAAATCAAAGTTGGGCCTCCCTGGTAACTCAGCAGGTTGAGTGCTGCACTGTGAAGCATCCGTGGCAGGGCCAATTTGATCCCCAGCCAGGGAGGGGAACCACATGGTGCAGCAGACTTCTCTGCCTTGCCTGCTGTTCCCCTCAGCACTGTATTTCAGTTGATCTCTCTGATCTGCCTGTTCTGTTCCCCACTCTGTCTCTGGTGAATCCTCTCACCTCCCGCGATTCTGGCCTGTACCCCAGCTCTTGTGTGCATAAATAAATAAATGTTTTTTTTTTTTTTTTAAAGAAACCTAAAGTTTCTTAAATGTTTGTTTGGAAATCTCATTGAAAGATGCAATTTCTTTGCTTACAAAGTTTGTTTGCTAGTATCTTCCAGAAACAAGTCTGATAAAATTTTCAGCATACTCAAAGAAGAATCTCCAGTGTAGTACTCAATAACATGTTCCTCATTTCACAGGCATGCACACACACACACACGCACAAACATGGTGAAACTGGTTGACTAAAGTGTGCTTGAATTGGATATCTCCCTCTGCCACCTGGAAGTTTAGAGGGAGTTAGATTTGGGATTTTTTCCCTTTTCACAGCTTGGTCAGGCTCTACTAAAGCAGTAGCAGTTTAGGTTATTTGAATAGTTTCTCCTGGGGCCAAACCTTGCTAAGAATAGAATGCTCTGATTTATTTGAAAATAATTCCATTTTCCTTCCACTGCTGCAAGCAGGTAGTGTTTCGTTGTTGTTTGTTGTTTTTGCAACATTCACTGTGAGAACCTGGCTGAGTTACTGGAGGTAAAATTCACAATATCATGGGCGGTCCCCTATGACTGGTTTCCCCGGAGTTTTTATCTTCTGACTTACCTTCAGTAATTCATCAGTTATAGGTCAGGTTTCCCTGCCTGTCACTGATTCTCCTGCAGGTGTGGTCTGCTGGGTTTGTGTTTGGTAAGTTTGTGATTGTGTTCTTCTTTCAGTCCCTCTAATTTGGGGAGAGCATTTAGCATGAGTCACACATCTTCCACAAACCTAAGATCATTTGTGGATTTTTCAATCTGTTGCGTTTTTCCCTTGTAAGAATGGAATGGTATCTGGGCCTCCTTGGTGGTGCAGTGGGTTAAGCAATACGCTGTGAAGCAAACCGCAGCCACTGCAGCACGAGTTCGATCCCTGCCTCCGGCCAGCAAGGGGACCCTCATGGTGCAGCAGACCTCTCCTGCTGTGCCTGCTGCTCCCCTCAGCAGTGTACTTCTGTTGATCTGCCTGTTCTGCTCCCTGCTCTCTGTGGTGAATCCTATCACCGCCCCCCCCCCACACACACACCTCTGGCCTGTACCCCAGTGCTTGTATGCATAAATAAATAAATCTTTTTTTTTTTTTTAAAAGAATGGAATGGTATCTTTGTGCTTGGGTATATGTTAACTAGTAACCAGATACACATTACCATTTCATTCTTTGTATTGTATCCTATTTAACCCTCTCTGATATTAAGCTGCAATTTAGAATGTGTATATTTCACTATTGTATTTCTTCCGGTCCTATCTAAATACCTTTCTTCTCTTCTATACTTAAATGTAACTGTTGGCATGGTTGGCTAGATGTATTTTAATATTTCATTGCTCTGTGTTTCATTTTTTAATCCCTTTTCCTTACCTCTGTTGCTTTCTTATTTGTGTATTTTATTTTGTTATTTTAATTTTCCTGTTGAATTTTTGACTAAACTTATGTGAATTACATTTAGTCATTCCTAAAGAGACTATAACCTTCATCTCTAATTCATAAAATCTTCATAAAGTTATTTAAAAATACTTCTGGTAAAATGTAGGAAACTGTGCCATTATATTTCTATCCTAATCTATAATTTGTGCTTAATTTAAATCATATATTCCATGTATAGGTCTCATAAACCCAACAATAGAATGCCACAACTCTTAATTTTAGCAGGGATCAGCAAATGATGTCCCCTGGGCCAAACAGGACCTACTGTCATATATTTAAATAAAATTTAATTGGCACCTGCAACAGCAGTTATTTTAGGTCTTGGTTATGTCTGTTTCATGTACTACAACAAAAATGAATTGGTGTGGCTGAAATTTTATATCTCATTGCTAAAATACTTATTTTCTGGCTTATTACAAAATGTCTCCTAACTCCTGCCTTCAATAGTGGTATAGATTATATAGAATACAGATGTGTTGCCAACCCATATGTACATTTTTTGTTTTTATGAAAATATATTTAATCTGCCTACATTTGTAAAAAGTATTTTTCTGCATATGAAATCCAGGTACTTCTTCTTGCAGCCTTTTGATACTTCTTCCTACTCCCTTTCGGCCTCTATTATTTCTGACTGGAAGTCAGAATTCAAATGTGCCATTGTTTTCATGAATAGCCTGTGTTATTTTTCTTTTTCTGCCCTCTGGGTTTTTCTTCACTTTTGTTTTGAAGTTGTTAGAATACAGAGAATCTATGCTAGGTATCTTTTTTTTTTTATGGTTGGGCTTTATTTAATTTGAATCTGTAAACTTATATTTTCACATAAGTGAGGAAATTTTCAGATCTTACTTTTTTTAAATGTTTATTCTTTCCCACTTTTCTCAGTTTGCTATATATGGGACTGAAATTACTTTTGTGAATATTGATATTGTTTCACTGGCCTGTGACACTTTATTGATTTTTATTTCAATCATTATTTCTCAGAATTTCAGACTGGATAAGTTGTCTGTATTGATCTTAAAATTTACTTTTCCTATTTCAAATTTGTTGAGCCTATTGTATTTTTTTCAGTTGTTTTAATTTTTAGCATTAGAAGTTCTATTTTCCTTTATATGTTCTCATTTTTGTATTTGGATTCTGCATTTCTTCACAAATTATTTGCATAAACTTCTTAATTATTTAAACAATTATTCTATATATTAACATAATGGTGATGACTGATCTAGAGGTGAGGGCAATTGAGATAGAGTGATTTGTTATCCATTAACAAGCAACTGCTTATTTAAAAAGATATAAACAGGTATATAAGAGACAAAAAGACAAAACCTATCTATGCTGAAAGACCAAACCCGAATTAAAATTGACATATGGCCTTGTGACACATCTCTGAAAGATGTATGAATATGGCAGATGAGTTAAGTCAAGCAAATATGCTTTGGATTCCTGTCCAAGAGATCTCTGGAACCTTCTCCAGATTTGGCATCTGATCCTGGAGCCTCTACCCAGAGTAGCAACACTCTCTTCCCAAGGAACTGACACCACAAACAGTGTTGTGGACTGAATTCAGGCACTCACATGTGGATCTTGGGAATCACTTCTCAGTGACTTGGCCTCCCCTTCATTTTATAGTCAATTGAATCATGTGACTATAGTATTTCAATGTGGAATTTCCTCTAAGTAAGTTGTGGTTGACATTTGGCTTGAGTTGTACGTGAAACCTCTCTGCTTTGGTAGAAGTTACCACTTTTGAGATCTGGAACTTACATTATTGTTGATTAGCTGGCAGGGCTTCACAATTCAAATAGCCTGGTACAACACTGTTTATGATATTATAAATTTATAAACTTGTAATCAAAATGTTAGGGGCAATCCACAAAAAACAAAACAAAACAAAAAGAAAACCTAGCTATTTAAATTTCTATCAAACTATGGGAATTGAAGACTGTCTTTATAAAATACGCTCTGGCAATGACCCTGTATGTGTTGGTCTGATTACACAACCAACTTCTTGGTTTCTCTTATTAATAGATCAAGGAAAAATGAAATGCCTACCTTACTTTTAAAAACTGTAAGTGTTATTTACTTAGTCAGAAAGGGAAAACCCCAGCAAAGAAAATTCCTGAAAATGAAACAGGGAACGTGACACTCATGTTGAAAATCAGGGAATTATAAAACTTCCCGAGAAGGTGGCTGATGTATCAGAAAAAAATTGCTCAAGGTCATGATGGAAGAAATATAATGGCTGTAGAAAATAGATTATTTAATATACAGGACAACCACAAATTTTTTGCTTAGGGTATAAAATCTGACATCTAGTTTTTACATGACTTATGAACAAATGGCAGTAAATCCTTATTACTCATAGGTACTAAAATAATTCAAGTAGCTAACATAACTAATAATACTGCAATGAATGATGAATTAATAAGTATGGCTCTGAATAGTCTTAATTTTACTATATCTCTGTGGTTAAATAAAAACTGTGTGGAAAAGAATATATCTCACTCTGAACACTAAGTTTATACAACAACCAACACATCATTTAGATGAAACCATAAAATCGCATGATAATATGGGTCTCTCCTAATGGAATCATTGTCCATGTTAGAAATATAGCCAAACTACAAAAAACTCTTTAAATAATACAATAATTATAAATTGATCAAGTTAATTATTAATTGTATTTTGTATCAGATATAGAATAAAAGTATAGTATAAAATAATGAACTCATAAAAGAACACCACAAAACTTGCAATGATAAAATTGATAAGAAAAATACAACTCTCGCAGCACAATTGATTCAGATCTTTATAAGAATTAAGAAAGGCCACAGAACTATAATCACAATTTAAAATACACTTCTTAGCAAACATACCATTTGAGAAAACTAGGCAATGTCTTAATAAAAAATCAGAGCAATCAAATCACTTCTTCCTACAAAATCTAAAAAATGGGGACTGCCCTGGTGGCCTGAGTTGTTAAGTTGCAGCGCTATGAAGCTATCCACAGTCACTGCCACATGAGTTCGATCCCCGGCCAGGGAGGGGACCCACATGGTGCAGCAGACCTCTCCTGTCTTTCCTGCTGCTCCCCTCAGCAGTGTATCTCAGTAGATCCGTCTGTTCTGCTCCCCACTCTGTCTCTGATGAATGCTCTCACCTCCTGTACCTCCGGCCTGCATCCCAGTTCTTGTGTGCATAAATGAATAAATCTTTAAAAAAATCTGAAAAGATGAAATAATCTTTTCATCAAGAGGCAGTAACCAGAGTCCCCTATTTACAGACCTATTGCTGTTATATCCAGTCTGGCCTTTTTTATATTTGGATTGGACATTATCTATATTTCATTACTTATACTTAAACAATCTGAGATAAAATGTAAATAATCTTTAGCATCTTTTGACATAACTCCAATAATATTACCTGAGGAATATAAAGTGGCCTTCATGGACAATACCCTAAAAAAGAATACACAAGGAAGTTTCTGATAAAACAGAGGAATTATTGATGAAGGACATTGTAGAAACTTCCTTTATACCATAAAATTTGCCTACATGACCAGTAAGAAAATCAGGTGACTCACAGATTTACTAATGACCACTGATAGTTGAATAACCAATCACGTCCTCAAGTACAAATTCAAATATTAACCATTCTTCTACACAACCTGGAATATCCAAGACTTTGCCTTGCCTTGAAGATGCTTTGACCTCAGGCACATAGAAATCTTCATCTGGCTGCCTCAGACAAAAAGTGCAATTAAACCCAGTCATTAACCATCCTTATTGGTTTGCACCAATAAAAATGTCTCTTACTAAACGTTTACTGCTTGGGCCATAGAGGTCTAACAGAAAACCAGTAGTTTCAGAGTCAGTCTATCAGGTCTATATGTTTGCATCACTGCTTCCTGTGATGGACCACAACTTTTATCTGAGCTCACTCATTTTCATGATCATTTCATCAAGCACACATTCTATTTCACTGACAGTGACTTTCAGCATATTAAATACCTAGGCAATTAAAAATTCACTTTTAATTATAATAACTCATCATGGAGAGGTAGGGTTATATTGTAAACTAGAGTTGATTTATTTTCTTTCTTGTAATGCAAATGCCTGAACTCAGTTTAAATCAGAGAGATCCGTATCAAAAGATTATTCACTTCAAAGAGGACTAACTCTAACTTAGGCCACAGTACTACCCAGTAGTTAAGCCGTTTTCTGGATATATCATTATAATGAGAAGTTTTATTTTGTTACAAATCCATTAAAATGTTAAAATAATTTTCTTCCTGAAAAAAAACAATAGAGGAAATGAAACATAAAGTTTTCACATTAAAAAATGTTATCGGCCAGTTTTGTAGGCATTTGGTTAAACTGCACCATGGCATTTTGTGCCAAGTACAAAGTAGACAGGTTAGTGGCTTGTGAAGAAGTTAGAAGACATCAGCTACATATTCCTGAGAACTTATAATTTTCTAGATTAAAGAGGGAAAATGAATACCCAAATACCTGTCTTAATTGTTGGACTCAATGAGAAAAGAAAATAAATGTGAGAAGGCCAAGCTGCAGCCCTCCTGATTATGCACTCAAAGTGATTGAGGAGACAAAAGGTCCAAAAGCCCAGGAGTTAGGAAAAAGATGCAAAAACTCTTTCCCTCCATGCCAAAAGTTTTCCCCTCTTGACCCCATTTAAGTAAAAAGCTTTATTTTGATAAAATAAATGTTTAGTCAAAAAACTAAATATGCACTCTACATTAAAAAGGTGCTGTGTTGGGCCCGCCCTGGTAGCGCAGTGGGTTAAGCAACGCACTACGAAGCAAACTGCAGCCACTGCAGCACGAGTTCGATCCCTGCCTCCGGCCAGGGAGGGGACCCACATGGCACAGCAGATCTCTCCTGCTTTGCCTGCTGCTCCCCTCAGCAGTGTGTTTCTGTCAATCTGCCTGTTCTGCGTCCTGCTCTGTCTGGTGGATTCTCTCACCAACCCCACACCTCTGGCCTGTACCCCAGTGCTTGTATGCATAAATAAATAAATCTTTAAAAAAAAAAGGTGCTGTGTTTTGTTACACCATCAGAAAGTAACCAGTGGCAGGGAAAAGGTGGGATCCAGAACAAACTGCAGAATAGAAAAGAATGATGCTTGGTGATCTTGCCCTCAAATGATCAACCACACACTGTCTTGTGGTTAGAAATGGCTAAAAGTTTGGTGTCAGAATCCTAGTGCTTTTTCCCGACATTTCTCTTTACCCTAGTGTGCCCTTTCTTTTTCAGGTGCTATTTTTTCATTTGTTTAATACTTCAGATATTTATAACTTTATAGTCTAGTGATAAAAACCAAAATTAGTATATTCTATATAGTAATGCATATACTATTATATATATCATATTATATATGTATATATATATACACCTGTATATATAATTTTGGGTAGATATATTCACTGAAATCAATCCAGCTATAAGAAAATGTAACTACCAGACATGTTTTCCATCCACTTGAAGAGTAACTATCTTCAGATTCATTGAGAGATTTACATAATAAAATAGTTTACCTAAATTCTAAATGAAAAGTAGACATTAAAATAACTATATGAATTATTTTTTTATATTAAATACCAAAAATATTGAAAAGATAATTTTGTGCTTTCAGTTTGAAAGTTGATGTTTTATACTTGTGGAATTATACTAAAATTTAAGAGAGTTAATAAAAATATCATTCATCTGATGATACATGTAAGAAAGTGGGTTCCCTTGTTTTGCCCTGGAGATCATTAATTGTATTATACATGGAAGATAGTTTCTTATTTTAGAATTAAGATTTGAACACTGTAATTAACAGTTTTGTATGCGGATGCACTCTCTGTTCTTTTAATGAGAATAACTTTTCATCAGCAGCCCAAGGGAGTCATGGGGTCTTACTAGTCAGTGAACAAACATTCCATTCCCTGAGAAAGCTATTAGCCATCTTGTGTGTGTATCGACATGCTAATACTAATCATCTCAGATACACTTAGGAAGGTACAGAGTTGTTTAGAATTTCTGGTCTTACAAGGTTCATAAATATTTCCACCCATATTCATGGACTTAACATCTTTATTACACAATTGAGGGTTTTTTTTAAAGATTTATTTATGTTTGCATATAAGAGCTGGGGCACAGGCCAGAGTGGCAGGAGGTAAGAGGATTCACTAAACAGAGTGAGGAGCAGAACAGGCAGACTGACCGAAACACACTGCTGAGCGGAGCAGAGGTCGAGGCAGGAGAGGTCTGCTGCGCCATGTGGGTCCCCTCCCTGGCCGGAGGCAGGGATCGAACTCGTGCTGCAGTGGCTGTCGTTTGCTTCATAGTGTGTTGCTTTACCCACTGCGCCACCCTGGAGGCCTCAGGGTTATTTTTTAAATATGAAATTAAGATTTTCCACATTGAAAACTTTTATGAACAAGCAATAACATGTTAGGAAAATGGCAAAACCTATATCCAAGGAAAAGCTGTGATTCTGAGTAGCAAGTGAAAGATTATACAAAAGGGAAATGAATGCAGAGTATGTATTCATGGGAAGAGTTGCATTCTCCATTTAGGGGCCTCTGGGCAGTCTTCATAAGACTACTGATGGTGTATCTGGAAGAGTTGCTCTCTTTGGTGTTATCAATTTAAATCAACTTGCTGGTTTTTACTAAGCACTTATGTTTTCAGTATCCTTTGAAGGAGCAGCAATATTCCAAGAACAATTAATTACAATCAGTAATTTTTTTGCTCTCATACCTGGGAATGAAGAAACATCTAAAGCTAATATAAACCATCTTTTAAAAAATAGTTATAACTGTCCTCTAAAGCATTTAGAAGCTAAGAAGAGTTAATGATGAAATGAAAAACATGAATTCTCGAAAATCAGAGGCCTATCAAGAATTTTTAAAAGAATTATTAAATTTATAAACTCCATCTAGAACAGAAACCCATATCTAATTTTTATCTTATCCATCTGTCTACCTATTTTTCAAGTATCAATCCATCCATCCAAGATCTCAAGAGAGAATGACAATTCAATGCCAAGAAGTAGATTATTTTTTATTTTTTGGTAAATTTGAAATTATTTGAAGAAAACAGTAAAATCATAAATATGATTCAGTATTAATAGACTATGTCATCAATAGATTAAAAAGTCAAAAAAATTGTTATATTTAATATTAAATGAACAATGGTGTGGTATTTCATCCTTTCTACTCAACGTTGCACTGGTGACCCTGCATAGTGCAATACATGAAGAAGTAGAAATAATTGTTATCAAGATGGAAGGACATAGATAATTCTGTCATTATTTGAAGGTGAAATTATTGTATACATTTACATATAAAAATATTCATGAATGATAGTGAAATGGGGATCTTTGCAAGCCATTGAATATGAAATTCTTAGAAAATCATTTACTTTCAGCAATAAAAAACTGTCAACTAAAAGTAGAAGAATAATATTTGAAAGAAAGTGATATAAAAGAATTAAATACTTGAGAATTAACACCAAAAAATAAGACAAAATAGCTATGCCAAAACCTACTAATATGCTCAGGGATTTAAAGAAGAATGGAAAAAACTTGAAAGATATTGGAAGAAACAAGATAGGGATAATTACGAATCTTGTTAACTTTCAATCATACCAAATAGATCTATAGACTTAATACAATACTCCAGCTATGTGTACATGCACTTACATGCGTTTAGAAGCCGATGCTAAAATTTATATTATGACACAAAATGTCTAGAGAAGTCAAGACAGTCTTCAAAAAGAATAACAACATTTGAGTACTTAAAACATTAAGTTTTAGGGTTTTCTATAATAGCAAAAGTTGTGTGGTCTTGTTAAAATAATAGAAAGATAATAATAGTGCTAATTCCAGAAGTAGTTCCATATATATAACACTGTACTAATTATGGAAGAGGTATCACTATAATTTAGTGAGGAAATAATACTTTTCAATAAATGGTGCTTGAACAATTAGATAACAATGTAGCTCAAAATTATTCATGTCCTCACCAAACCCTGTGCACTAAAATGAGTTTAATAAGTTATGTCTGTATGCATATGATAAAACAATTAACTTCTAGTCAGGAATACTAGACAATATATTTACAGCCATAATTTATTAAAATGAGATATAAGAATACACTGATCACAAATGATGAGTTGGAATTCATTAAAACTAACAACATATATTTTATTTCATTAAGAATATTTTTTGTTGCAGATTCTCTGTGAAGTAAATAGTAAAATTATACACACAAGAAAATTAATTGGGAAAATTCTGATTGATGAAAAATGGAAGGGAAACTTTAAGAGAATGGTATACTACAATATAATTTGAGTCATAATGAATAAGATGGGAAAGGAGGGAGGGAGATTGAGTGGAAATTTCTTAGGGTGAGTCTAAAGTTCAACAGAACTGTTAAGGTATCTTCATATTAAAGTCCTGCATCATAAGAGGTCCTTCTCCCAGACCCAGGTCGGCCTTGTTATCCCTGTAGCACTCATAGGCTGACTTAAAGCAGATCATAGTAAATGTGAACTTTACTGCAAAAGAAGGAATGGATTTCAGATTATTAGCAGATGGGGTCTTCATTCCATTATGCTCTCTACAGTCATAGATGTAAAAGAGCATTCTTGTGGCTGCCGTAGATATGATAGTAATAGCATTTAGATGATGATAGATACAAGTGCAAAATTGTAGAGACCCTTGCCAACATTTTCTTTGGAAATTTGAAGGTGAAGCAAATGAAATGATCCATACTTTTCAACTTTTATTTCCATTTCTTTTATTTTTCTCTATTTTTTCTTTTTGCTAGTCTACCATTTCAGTTCTTGTTAGTAAGCTCACCCTCCCCTTATTTGATGTAACTTTTTTTTTTTTTAAATAAAACAGGGCAACTATTCATAAGGGACACAAAGACCTACTTAAGTTGTACCTATGCTAATAATAGGAGACAAATTAATTGTAAAAGGTTTTGACAAGGAGGAAAGACCAAATGTAATTAGAGTTTTAGGCCTGGAAATGAGGGAAGATGGCAGGGCTTTTCACATAAATAAGGACAAGCAAGTTTGGGAGAGACAGTGACCAACAGTGTGTACAGTGAGATTTCAGTGGGCACAGGGGCACATGGGCACAGGGGCATCAAGAAGCTGGAAATCAGGCTCGAATCTCTGAGTGGTAAGGACTTGGAAACTGGCACCATAAAAGCCATGAATAAATTTTGATGACTTCCTCAAGACTTTTTTTTTTTTAAATAAAGATCCAGCAAAGATTTTATACTACTTACATTCTAACATGGACCATTCAATTTGGGGAAGGTATTTACCTTTAAGTAGATTTATAAAATTAAATTAATTAAATCAAAATCAATTGGAAACCTGAAATTTATTTAAATTATTATACAAATAAGCTAAATGGTAGATTATCTATGGAGTTTGGGGAAGAGATACAAACCAAAAGCATTGGACCTTTATTACAAGGATTTGATAATTAAGACAAATAGTAATGATTCAGAAATACTTTATAAAAAAGGACCAAATGATTAAAATAAAAATGGTGCAAGTACGTAGGAGGTTTCAGTGAGAATAGAAGTGATATAATTATCAAGCAGTATGTTAGATGTATGAGTGTTTATTTCAAATACATAATATGATATTTTATAATAAAATATTTTAAAAACAAAATTCATGATAGAAAATTGATTTATAATTTATAAAATTATAGTATTCTTTAAACATTAGTACAATTGAAAAAGGAATAGAGTATAAAAATTCAAAAATCAATAGACATCTAGCTTGTATTAAGTGTCATTATTTTTCGAATGAAAATGTTAAATTTTGATTAACTTTCTCATAGTATATACTCATTGATTTTTTTGACCTTACAAGATTTAATACATCTTTCTAAACATCTCATATTAAAATTAGAATATTTATAGTAAATTTTACCCAATTTAATTTCAAGACACAAACATGAGTGTATAAAATGTTTAGTACAGAGCATTGTGATGTAGTAAGTATCCACTAGCTATGTCATAATTATCATTGCTCTTAAATTTATATTGAGAACCATTTGGGATTTTTCCATTATTATAGTAACTTAATTTTAATTGAATACCATATAAATGCATAGCAGATGGAGAATTAATTATCCTTTATAATCTATTTCATGTGTCCTTTAATTAATATTCCTATAACCCTTAAAGTTTCATGGAAAGGACTCAAGGATGTTTTTTTTTCCCTTATTAGAATATAATAAGGGAAAAAAGTCTGTCTATTTAAAAAAGTTATTTATGACTTTGCAGTTTTTGGCTACAGATTCTGTAGCTCTATTTAGCTTACCAAATTGGGCAACTAAGCATCACAGTAAAAGAGATGCTTTTCTAATTAAAAAAATATAAATAGTGAACAATTCTAGCTTCAAACTAAGATCTTATACTATGTATGATACAATGTAAGAAACCCCAAACAGATTTAGCACTGAAGATAGACAACTTACTTTATTTCTTAAAACTGATACACATGTTAATCAGGAAAATTGACAAGGCTTGTTTTCCTGAGGAAGAACAGTTGCTGGTGCTTTCACTAAATTGGCATTTCTGTTTCTTACTGAGTGACTGAGCTGCAGCTGTTTTCATAAAAATGGCTGAGACTATAGGAGGTGTGGAGGCGGCTGGATGATGGTTGGAGAATAAAGTTAGAAGTTTGTTCTGCGCCAGCACTGACTGTGCTAGACAACTACAAAGTAAGCACAATTTTTATTTCTTAACCTAAAATATAAATTTTAAACTTTATCTTCATTGCCTAGACACCTCTTTGAGGTGTTTTGATATACAAACTGTTCCTTTACCCACAGGCACATTCTTTTTAACTTAAAAAATGCACCATTTCCAAAATAGTATCTATATTCCACCACACAGTAAAAAACTGTGAATATTATCTGTACTTTAAAATATAAATCTTTGAATATTATCTGCACTTTAAAATATAAATATTCACAAGAAAAATTCAAACTAAATGTGTTGAAATTGCATACATATACACAAATTATCTCAATACTATCCCAACTACTTAACTCTCAAATGCTCATTTTAGAAAGAGTTCTCACAACTGATCCCAAGTAGAATTTACAGGCAAACACTGTCCATGGGCCACTTTGTATGCATTGTATTTTTTAATTGATCTTACCACTTTCAAAGAGCAAACAAGAAAAAGAAAAAAAGAACATATAGTTACTCTGTCATTTACTAAAATGACATATAGTTACTCTTATTTACTAAAATTAGCAAAATAAAGGAAGCGGGAAATAGTTTTTGAATGTTGCAAATGAAAGTAAAAAAACTTAAAGTTGCATAAGATTCAGAAAAGAAAGATTAGATATTTTAAAAAACATTTTAGCACATCAAAATAGATTATGTACTCAACATTACATTTTTAGTGATAAGGACAAGCAAACACTACCTTCCCCCTCTTCCTGCATATCAATGATTGTTTCAGGGGCAAATGAATAATAAATTTCTATTTTCCATGTACTTACAAGCTCTGAAGAGTACTTCAAGGTTTTTGATTATGCCTTTTCCTTCTGAGAAGAAAATGTAAGCCAGCCTTTTCATACTTTTTTGAAAAGTGTCACTTTAATGGGAGAAGAGGTAAATCGTGGAAGTGGGGACTGCTTGAATTAAAAGTAAACGTAGTGTTGTCATAACACTGAATATATTTCAAAAATTATTGAGTTATTTTAAAATCAGTATACACTAGTAAGAAATGATTCTTTTTTTATCTGTTTGCATTATATTGGTGCTGTGACGTAGGAGACTGCAGAGAAGGCAGCAGAAACTGATAACAACAGCTTCCCATTTCATTACAAACTCATTTGTAGGCTAGGTATTCCAGAAGCAGATTCTGAGAGGGAAGTTGGCCCATATGGCAATATCAATTATCAGTTTATATTGATAATCATTTATCAATCTCTAGAAGAAAAGAACAGGCAATAAGTTAGAAGTCTGCCTGCATATAGATTTCATCACTTTACAAAAAGTTTGGAAGTGTATGGGGATCACAGATGAACTGCCTTTCATGGTGCATCTAAATAACTGATTTGATGTGGCCTGTCCTAGGAGAACAATGGAGACAATTCTTGAAGAAATTGCGAGTTGCATTTTGTCTCCTGACAGCTATGACAACAAATTATCCTTCAAAAAGGGCTTTCATGAACACATGGCTGTACCTATCAAAGTTCATCCTGTGGATATCTCGTCATCTCTCTTCTCCACCATTTATTCCAAATTTCCATCGATGCAGTTTCTACCTTTGTCAGTAACAGCCTTCTCTGTGACCTACACTGCCCTCCCTTAGCATTCTGAGACACTTATCACAAATCAGGCTAATGCTGATTTAGGTGTTCATTTGCATTGAGAAGAAACAGTAGGTACAAGCAGGCATGCCGATTGGTTCATCTGGCTCCTGTGTCTAGTCCTTCCTGTCACCTGTAGCCACATATGTGGCTTAGATGCTTAGAGTCAATTAGTCTTGCTAAGATGTTCACTCCTGCCTCTGCCTGCTGGTACCTGGACACAGAAGTATCTCACTGGAAGCTGGAGGGGGGACTCATGTTGTGACCCCTGATGAAAGGACATCCCCTTTGGGGAACAGGATCTATAGTTTTTTGAGGCATAGGTTTGTGAGAGCAGGAAGTCAAAAGTCCCCAGGGAGATTTTAGGGCTAATGGAAGTGAAGGGATATTGTGTATATTATTCTTGAAGGAACATTGCATATTATATGTGCAATAACTAAAGATATATTGAATCGAATGTGCACTGTACATCCTAAAAGATAGTGTCTCATATGTGTAAACTAAGTTTCCTGAGGAGGGCTTCAGCTATGTCTTTACCAGATTGTTTTAAAGCTTGGCCTGCTGGTCATTGCAGGATGGTTTTGTGACAACAGATTCTAAGTCCTTGAATAAATCCTAAACTTTCTTTGCTATGAAATAGTTTCCCTAATCTGATTTGATTTATGTGATTTAAATCCTCTGTCTATCTCGGGTAGTAGCACATACTTAGATCCAATGGATAGGAAAGGCATAGTCAGGATTTGTGTCTAAATAGTCCATGAACTAATCAAAGGAGCATCAATGTGAATATCTGTGTAAATTTTATTTCCTTATGTGAATGATTTCTATGAAGCTGACAAATGAGAAACATACATTTTATAGACATGAATATATGATAACATTTCAAAAGGAAAATAAGAGAATAATCAGCAAATGTATTTTCTTATTGGATTTTGAGCTTTGCATCAATGATAATTTCATTATTAACATGACTGAATATTTACATCTCCTGTCCTAAATATCTGAAAAATTCAAACCAAAGTAATAGAGCAATAAAGATGAGAAAAGAAAGCAGCCTGATAAATTACTAATAGAGGCTAATATAATTAGATAATAGGGTTCAACTCAATTAACAGGCAGATACCTGTAGTCATGGTTACTACAAATAATATATTAGGGCCAACCAAGTTTCATGGAAATAATTATCCTATAAATTTTTACTTGGGATTTCATGTGAAGATGAATATGCATCCTTTTGATGCAAATGTTGCCCATCCAGCTGGAAGAAGAAAGTCCACAGGTTGTTTTTAAAGAATAGGTAGCCCTAAGTGTTGCAGGTAAAGTTATAGGTAGGCTCATATGTGACTATTTGATACACATATAAGAGAAGACATGTGTACTCCTGCAAAATGCAATGACTACAAATATTACTGGTAGCAAAATAGCTATAGTTGCAAATAGTTAAATCCGTGAAATGGCTCTCAGTTATAGTATGCTAAGGACTGGATTGCTTTTTTGAAATGTATGGAAGTGGAGGAGGTTTCTTTTGCAGTCTTAAAAGAAAAACTAAGTGACTCTAAATAGTAAGAAAATGAAAGGTCTTAAATTTGAGATATGTGTAGGAAGTTGGAGAAACAAAAGTTTTCCAAGGAAAGAGAGTGTATAATGAACATATAACATAGTTAGCAAGAAGGGGAGGCGCTGTAGTGTTATGCTTTCCTACAATTATTTACAATAGGATATCAATAAGCAAAGCAGACTTCATGAACGAGCTAGGAAGATTCCTTCTCAACCAAAAAAGCAAATATTTAATTATCCTTTATTGAGAGGCAAGACCACATCCATCAGGGATATTCTTACATAAAAAGAAAGGAACAATAAAAAATTTTGCATGACTAATAGAGACAGATCAAAGAGCTAAGTATTCTCTTCTCCAGGAAGAAGATTCTAGCACAAAGAAAAGAGCTGATTCTATATCTGTCTTAGAAAATGAGACTTGATTCTCTATTTCATTAATTTGTTGTTTTGTTGTAATTGTTGACTTAACTAAAACCAATAAAAAATATGTATATGTAAATTTTAACTATTTAAATGTTTTCATCATTAAAATTATAAAAGCTAGCTTCAGCCTGCTTTTCCTGAGATTTGGCTAGCATGGCTTACATGCATTAATCACTCAACCTAATCGTGTCAATTCAGGCAATTTTTAAAAGCTATCATTACATAAATTAATAGTTTTAAAAAGAGAGTTATATTTTTAAAACAGTAAATTTAAGCTTTTCCTTTGCTAAACACTAAAAACACTTAAAGAATAAACATCATTTGAAACACTAAAATGACTGATACACTTTATAATAAATTACTAATGAAAATACTTTTGTATTGCTTAGCATATAAGTTATTCATTTATTTCATACATGTAAATAAAATGTGGTATGAAATTTAATAATGCCTTACTTCCAATGTTGACCTTTTAAATAAAAATCTATCATTTTTTCCCACAGTATTTTTAAGTAATTCCTTTGAAATCCTTAATTTTTTATTTGACTCTTTGTGTATTATGTTGCTGATAAAAAATAACAACAACAATAAATTGTTAAAACCCCTACATGGTTATTTTTATTTTTCCTTATATTGGCCATCATTTACCTTGCTGACAACTGTAAGGGGTAATCCTTCTAATGTATATTCACTGACATTAAAAATATAAGCATATTTCCAATAGAGTATTTAAAAGATTTTGTTAAATGAAAAACTCTATTGAGTTACTTTCATAAACAGTGGAATTAACTTTTTCTCCACATTTTTTTCTTAGGAATGTTACAGTAGTCAAACTTCATTACCATGCTGTGTGATTTCATCTACTTATAATGAAAATTTGCTTCACTGCAGTTCATTACACAGCTGATTTTCAACATTTTCACCATTTCATTGATTCTTCATGAGACCATATCATTGTCCAATGGAACTGAAAAAATTCTTTCATTTAGAGTTCCTTCTATCACCATACTAATAATGTAGTAATCAGCACATCATATTAATTATTTTCTAATATTATAGGCTTCAGTTTTTTGTTATCATTCATTTTATTCAACAAAAATAACACAATACAATTAAAGCACTATGCTGATTGGAAGATATTTTAAATCATGATGGAGAGAATGGCATTATTTAAATATCCCAGCAATGCAATTAAAATGCAATATTTCAATCTACTCATTATGTGCCAGTAATATGGGAAATGTAATGTGACATTATCATGTTCATTTGTAGTGTCTATTTAATCTTCTATAAAGTCCTTGTAATAGCATTATGGTAGCTGAGTAAGGAGTTGGTCAAGATATCCAGACTTTTACTTTGTGACAAGATGTAGCCATAGAATTTATAATAGACTCCTGTGACTATGAGAATGCTACTGTTACAAATTCATATCAAATACAATTGTACTATTAAGGGTATTTAAATACCACACATTGTTTTGCCATAGATAATGCTATTTTTGCAAAATGAGAGGTGATTCTTAGTAATCATTTTAGAGATAAAATATATTTCCCCTATAAAATCACAGAGCATGTTAAACCAGGCATTATAAAATAAACCCTATATGCAAAATAGTTTCTAAATCACAGAAAAAAAAATGGCTTTCCTAATTATCAAGTAGTTCATTTGAAGGTCATGTTTGAAGTAAGTTAATTGTTTGCATGATTATCCCTTACTTTGCAAGATGCTTAGTATTTTGAAATCTACTCACTATGTGACAGTAGTTTCATTCAATTGTTTTACCTACAATATTTCTGTAGTGGACATCACCATCTCTGTTGAGGAACAATTTTTCATGATAAAGGTGGTGCTTTGAATGATTATTTACATAATTAGTCCACTGCAGTAATTCCAGGAAATATTAACTAGTAGTCAGATGGCAGTGATAAGAAACTTATAAATGGTCCCCACATATTCATAAAAAACATATTCTTCCCTGCTCATAATAACACTTTACTAACCTTATTCTCTTGGATTTCTTTAATAGTTTTCTCAGAAAATAATACAGAAACCAAAAATGAGGAGACAAGGACAGACTGGGGACACCTGGTGGGGAGGGGAATGGGAGGGTTGAGGGAAGATGGGAGCACGAGGGACTGAGGTGATGGTGCTCTGGTGAGATGGTGATGGGGAATACATGGGGACTACAATTTATGGCAAGTATATGTAAATTTTAAAATATTTTATATTAATAAAAATAAAATAAAATAAACTGGTATCTTAAAAAATTCTATTTTTGCATCCAATTCTGCCGACATATATCTTCTTCCTTGTAACCTTTTTATGTTTTCTTCAGGATTCTACTAAACAGTAATTATTTTAAAATGGATTAATATTAAAAATACCATATATATATTCATGTATGTATGTATGTGCATATACAGAAAGAGAGCAAGTATGAAAAAATAGAAAGTACAAGTACACACAAATAAAGTATGTTTTTTATCTTCTTCCAAGATAATCTCTGTTGAATGTTTTCCACAGCTTTATTAATATATTTAACTTACAGTGAATTTCCCATATTTAAAATGTACTAGTTAGTACATTTTAAAGTGTATCTAACCCAGGATCATGAAATCAAGACAATACATTTATTTCTTACCCTGCCAATAGCCTCATATACTTTTGCAATCAGATCCTCTAAAACCCATCCTTGTGCATTTCCTCTATTTTATACAAATGAAATGAACCCATTTATGTGTCTGGTTTCCTTCATTTTGAGACCCTTATTGGGTCTTTAAATATTTAGTGTTTAGATTGCTAGGTTTATAGTTCTCATCAAATTTAGAGATTTTTTTCATCATCATTTTTTCTACTGTTTTCTGTTATACCACTTTCTTTTCCCTCACTATCTCTCTTTACTTGAAAACTAGGCCATTGAAAATTGTCCCACATTCATTAATAGTCTGTCCATTTTTGCTAACTGATTCTTTTGCTTCACAATATTTTTCTTCAGTTTCTAACTTCTAATGTCAATTTGCCCATAGAATTTTAATGGCATGTTCTTGCTTTCATTTCTCATATTCAACCTGAGTCATTCAAACTTTGCATGTTTATTTTTATGTTAATTGATTTTTTCCATTTTAATTTTTTAAATGAATTAATATTTGAATGGGATCATTTATGGATGCTACACCATCAGGTATCACCACTCTAGTGCCCCACCAGCACAGACCATTGTGCTTCCTTCGCTCTTCGTTCTTCCCCTCCTCCACCCCACTCACTTTGGTGTCTCAGTTCTGTGGTCAGTAGTTAAGCATTCATTTTTTAGCTTGTCTTTGTATCCCTATTAATTTAGTTACTTTATATCCCACATATTCATGACACCATCCAGTATTTATCTTTCTCTTTCTGACGTATTTCACTTTCGGGAACATTTGGTTAATAGTGAACTTTTTAAATGTAATTGTTATGAATTTTGTCATCCCTATATTTTCAATAGTGGTTTTGACTGATTTTTCTCCTAACTACTGGTTTTGTTTTCTGGTTGGTTGTTTGCTCACTAATATGATTGAAAGTTAATAATTTTGAGTTTTCTCTATGCTAGGTATTTGTGTTCCTATAAAAACTACTGAACTTTTATGTAGTATTTTGAAAATTATTTAGGCGGTATTTGATCACTCTGGTTTTCATGGGTGTTACTTGAGAGAAAATCAGTGTTTTGAACTAATTTCCAACACTGCTGTGATGAAATACTTCTGTGCACTCTATCAAATCTCCCAAGGTTTGTGAAGAGTACCGCTCAACTATTATTTGAGCTCTGCGTATTGTTAGCTCTAATTTTCTTAGGTGGATTTTTCCTGAGTTTTAGCTGGTTTCCTCAAACTAGCTTATCCTAGCAAGTGTTAACACTAATTTCCTCAGCATGCTCTAACTTGATTGGGCCCTTCTGCAGATTTCTAGAGTTCCCTCACGACAGCACTTTCTTCTCTGTTTTTCACTTCTGTGAAACTTAAGCACCTTGACCCACTCAGATTCTGTGTTTCAGCTCTTCAGCTCAGGGTTCTGCAGGAGGTTTGTAAGCACTCTCCAGTTAAGTAACTCAGACAGAAGCAGGGCCCACCTTTTTTTGTTTACTGTATCTCAGAGATCGTCATTATTTGCTCCAAGCTTAACATTTTATAAATTAGCAATATACCTTGAAGATGGTTCCAAATCATCAGAGACTAATCTCTAGCACTCTTTTAAGTAACTCTTCCACTGCATTATGTCATGTTTTCTTATTAAAAATGCTATAGTGTGTGTTTAATATCTGGATCACAAAGGTTTTCTTCACATGTATATAATGTATAAATATTTAGTTTTTTTTTACATTGTAGTGTATTTTTCCAAATTGTGGTACAAAGAATTTTTACCTAATTTAAATTGTATGTTGTCTAATTGTTAGCAATTTGCACATTCAGTTACACTGAATTGTTACTTAAATCATAGATTAATAATTTAAGTTGCATGAGTATTTGATCCCTGCTTCAGTTACTAGCTACCTTTTAAATGGGCTCAATTTTCTGAATCGTAGTTTCCTTTTTCTTTAATTTGTGCCAGAAAAGTCCAATATGCATATGGATAAAATGCAAAGCTAACTTAAAACAAGTCTTGGAATGTAGTATACCCTCATTAATGACAGTTTGTGTTGTTATTGTTTTATTGATAATAAAATGGTCTTAAGTTAATGACAACAAATTTTGGCATTTGGAAGTCCACAAGGTGTGTAGCGTTAGCATCTGTAGATCTTTCATCTGCTGATCCTCTTCTTATACCTATTTTTCTCTCCTACAATTTTAGGAATAGATCAAATGGATTATGGTGTCTCTGAGAGTTTACAGATTTCATCTTGGTCCAAAGTTACTGAGAAATGCTATTATTATGAAGAGATTTTAAACTGCCAAACTGTATGGAAAATTTGAGCAGGTGAGTTCTACTCTTCCAGGTGGAGATACTTCTTACACTGAATGATATTGCTCATGAAACGTGAGTGATATCTAGAGACTGATACAGGTGGAAAACAGGTTATATGACCAATGTCTTGCAGCTGGACAGACACAAAATGGGATAATGAGAAGGAATACAAGTACCTCCTCTTTCCTTTCTGGACCTTAAAGAGAATATTAGATACCCTCTGTTCTCATGTTTGTCGAAGTACTGAAAGTTTGTATTTGTTCTGAGGAGCAAAGCTGCTTATGCTATTATGCATTCTACACAGAAACAAAGTCTTGATTAGAAAAAGTTTCACTCATCAATATCCTTAAAGGATTGTCATTTCTTTCCTAATGAGATGATATGCTAAGATGCTAAAAAATCCTTTTCAGACTTGACTTATCCTTAAGAAAATTAGAAATAGTTCTGTGGTGGATAGGAGAATCATAATAGAATATCAGACTGAGTTTGGTTTATTAAATTCTACCAAGTTTCCAATGATTCTAAAGGACCTGATTTACTGAGTTGAGATATTTAACTTCTGGGTCTATCTCTGTTAATAAATGATGTCTTATTATTTTGACTAATACTCAGAAAAGATTCAACTTGCTCCAGGGATAATGGGGCTAAGATCATCTATTTCAGTTAATAACAAATGCAAGAGTAGTAAGTTATAACAGATCAGATCAATTAATCATTTTCAACTTAACATCTAATACATCTTGTTTCCTTTTGATTTAACTAAAAAGCCTGGCTCAAATTAGCATTGCCGTTGTTTAGTCTTCTTTTTTAATTGAAAGTATAGCCAAGGCAATTTAAAAGTTGGCAATTTATAAATAATTCTATAAATTGAAAATAAAGTAATACTTAATACTACTCATTTTATTGTTGACTAACTCTCAACTGAAAATCAAATCAAATTTGTATCACAATAAAATGGAAAAAATGAGATTTTGATGCTAGCTATGTTGTTGTTTGCATCACTGCACTTTTTTAGAAACACATTATTTATTGACAGTTTTGATATGGTCAAGCTGAAAAAGGTATAAGTTATCTAAATTACAAAGGTAAATATGTAAGAGAATCTTATAATATGATGATTATTTCTCTTTGACAACAGATTGAATTTGTGGAGTGTATTCACACTTCAGCTCTTGTCACTATAACAGAGAGGGGGTTAGCGTGGGTGATATCTATGCCACTTGGTGAGACAAAATATAATGGGAGAAGATTCATAACAAAGCTTTGGAGGGCATCTGTGTGGATTGACTGTTTTGCTAATTATATTCTTTGCATTTCTTAATTTGTTTAACAGTAAATGGGACTTCATTGAGCCTCTTTATATAGCTAAATACTACTTGGAATAATGTCTGAAGCATAATAATCCCTCAAGAAATGTTAAATATTTGTTTTTAAAAATATACCGTATATTTTAGGTATCACGTACTCTAGTCACAATGCTGTTGTCAGGATAGCCTATAATTAATTGATTTATATAAAGGAGATCACATTATAATAACAATTCAAATAACATGGGGATAAAACCTAGTGTTTTCAAGTGTCTTCTCAAGTTAACCATTATTCATATTATTAGAGGCAAAATAATGATAAGAGCTGAATCAAGGAGGTGGAAAATACAATAAGGGGAGATCAAGGAAAAAATAATAATATAGCTCATTACTTGTGGCATGGTCCCTGGAGAATCTGAAATAAAGAAAGGGAATTTAAGGCAAGAACGTATAGTTTTTAAAGTTATTATTATGATTCCCTGTTTGAGCAGATGCAATTCAAGGGTCTGCTCTTAATGAAGATTATTCTGCTAGAGCCTGAGATGAACATCTGTAAAGCTATCTTCATAATGAGGTGTTAGACTAATGCTGGTGGATTTCACTAACACATGAATTTTATCTTTAATGTTCCTTCTAAATTTTACTTTCCAATTTTTTCTTGGAAGACAAGAATTGCAAAGTTTTCATTCTTTTGTTTAGCATTATTATAAGATGTATAGGCTATTATACTAGTGAGTTTTAGCTACTAAAGAATATCTCTGAGGTTTTATATTTGTATGTTTTCTGTTTCTAGTTTTCACATTTTCCCAAATTAGTTATCTGAGAAAAGCAATAGACTGTACAATGAATACGTATCACTTAAAGTAATGAAATGTGTATGGATAGAGATGCTGGCTATTTTGTCATGTACATAAAGACTTTCCTATATAAACAAAATCTTGCTACTAATGATGAGAGAGGGTGGACTTATAATAGTAGACATGGTTGAGAGGGAAAAAGTCAAAGCAACAAAGCAGTACAAACTTTTAGAGACAAATTTCTTCTAAATTAAAACAATGTTTGTGCTGCTTAATAATTGATTTCTTGACTGGAAAGTCAGCCTGATTCTCTTTATGCAAAGGCAGGCAGGAAACTAGACAGGAGATATTTCCATTTCTTTCATGTGACTTCTGGAGTTAGCACAAGGTTCACAAGTGAATAAAAATAAACTTTTAATTTAATAATGTGATTCTTTATTAGGTTCTTAATGATTACTGGCCCTTTCAATTTTGACAAGAGGTATAATTTTTATTGGTCTAGTTGGCTAATAGACCTTTGCCTATGGTGATGTTCTTGTCATACTCTCTTGCAAGCTTCCTAGAAAATAACAATTAAAGTTAATAGGGTATTTATCATTATTTCAAAGCTGTAACCTTTTTTTTCCCAATATGCACTGCTAAGATCTGAATACAACATTTACATTTAAATTAATCCTAGAGGGATTAAATGGCAGTTTGTAAAACACAATGAAATAAGTATAGAGATATGCCTGAATTAATAAAATAACTATTATTTATTTTGTCCTTTAGGTATTCCAAACACTATGCTAATTTTGCCTTAGCTTTCCTCTTTACAACAAAGGGAGTGTTAACCCAATTTAAAATTTCAGAGATTGGGTTCAAAGATGTTATGTGTAATAGAATAATGTGTAGTTGTCATTTTAGACATTTTTTTAAACCTAAACATCATATGTTTAACTCGCAAGTAATTGAATCATGCTTAGTACTTAGAACTTTCTGCCTTCAAGGTACTTTTCATTATTTTGCTGTCACTTCATGCCCTGGCAAAGAAATTCAAAAAACATAGAAATTTTTTAAAAAGGGGGAAATGCAAGCTCTGTAAATTGTGCTAATTTCAAATTTAGCTGAAATGGAACGAACAGTGGCAGTGTATGAACACAGAAATGGAAAAAAAAATGTCTGGATGATAAGGAATTCACCAATTTTATGACACCCACTAAAATTTTGAACTAGTGGGGTTATGGATTGAATTTGTTCTTTGTATGAACATGATAATACAGTTTATGTTAACCAGGCAACCAATGGAAAAATCAATAAATATTTGGTGATGTACAGTTATGAAGAGGTAACAAATGCAATACAGAGAAGTCAGAGACTGGAATATTATAGCAATCGATACACAGGATGGTGCTACTTAATTACCAACAATATCTTTCTGTATTCATATTTCACTTTATAGTTAAGCATAGCAGTAAAATATTCATTCTTAGTAGAATTAAAGTCTGAAAGAAGGATGTATTTATTTAGATAGATTTGTGAATTTTGGCCCTGGTGTCATTTTAAGTCGTACTGTTTTTCAGTTGCTTTTTTTTTTCTTTTGCCCTGGATTTGTTGCTGTTTTTCATCTTTTCTTAGAGGAGTTTTACTTGAATAACAAGCCACGTTCCATTATATTGGATATATTCTTTATTTCATTCAATTTAATTTCTTTATGTGCTTCATGCAGACATCATGGAAACTAGTAAAGAATGCTATAGAAAAAATATTTTTTGACGTATCCAAAGTGTTCTGAAGGAAAGTGAAACTTTCAACATTGAAGAATGAAAAAATAGGAAAAATAAACATAGAGAGCATATAAAAAACTTTCATCAATGAAATTCTGACTAGTTTACATGCAAGTGGTTAAGATTAAATTCTATACTGTATGCTTGGAAATAAATATGTTATGTACCCATTTTTTTAAAAAAATGGAGTACTTTCTTCTTTCTACATGTGTATATGTTATTTTTATTACCCTCTTTTTAAAAGTAGTTTCTCTCTCTCTCTGTATATATGTGTGTGTGTGATGTGTACCACATAAGCAATTAATAGCATTAACAAGTAAGTTGGACATTTTTACTGAAATTATCTTAATATTATGCTATACTTTTTCATTTTTAAATAAATTACATGTTGTATACAGTATTTATATCAAAATGTAACATATATCTAAAGAAATGATTGACACAATGTCTAATTTATGTCCTCTATGTAGCCAATTTTCTCTGAGTTCCTCACCCTGCTACCATGTACTAGGATTCAGTGGATTCACCAATTACAGAAAATGCTAGCTGTATACCTTTTCATTTGACATTGTTACAGAAATTCAAGACACTTAATACTACTACTTTATGAAAGATATAATTCAATTCCTGACTTCTTATATTACTTTTTGGGAAATGATGTAATTCTGAAAGTTATTTCAACGCATTTTTTTAAAAAATTTATGTATATATTGATGGGAATTTAGAAAAAATATTTTCAAAAACATTCTATGAAATGCCACTTTACAGTCTATAAAATCCTGACCTGTATGATATTGTGTGACAGGAACTATAAAGATATGCTTTTAACTTTAATATAATGCTTCATACCATTGCTACTGAAGAAAATGTAAGATTTACAGTAAAAAATTAGATTCTATAGTTACTTATGAAAAAGTTAACTTGCATTAGTCTTTGAATTATTGATAAAATAATGGATATTGAGCATTGATTTATTTATTTCTGCCCTTAGCCGGGAAGAACCAAAATAGTTGAATTATTAAGTATAAATTTTAAAAAATAATAATTCACTTTATATATTTAATTGGAAAAATACTCACATAAATATATCTTAAAGGATCATCACTTTCAGTGAGAGTTAGTCATGGATGCTTTAAAGAGCAGTATGTTACATAATGCTACACAATGGAAGATACTTATTTGACTGTGACTATAAACAGGTGACTCCCAACTTACTGGGTTTTTAAATATTTTTCTGATGATTCAACATACAGAGCATATAGACAGTGCAGTTAATCTAGAGGGAGTTAGAAATATGAGGCTTTAGTCATTAACCAGTAACCTGACAACCAAAATTTCAAAGTACATATTGGAGAAAACTTTTTTTCTTATAAAGTCAATGTATGAAAATATCAAACATGGTGTCTCTGGATCATAAAGAATATCAATGATTTCAAGCAGTTATTTAAAAAGACTAGACAAAGAAATAACAAATAAGTGTTATCCAAGATATGAGAAGGTTGAAGCTTAACTGTAAGGGACATTGTAGTTCTATTAAATACTCTTTCCTGATGCTTATGGAGTAGAAGAAAACACAGATTTACATCAGAAACCATGCATTTTCATTGTATATAATTGGTAAAATTATTTATACTCACATATATCACAAATGCTATTGAATTATATATTACTACATTATATATTATATGAATGTAATTAAATTTAATCACAAATGAAATAATCATATAATTTCCTTATACATGCAGTTGATTGGCTCTGAGAGTTGTCTTAACTTGATCTTGTTTCTATTTAGATTTATCTATATATAAATAAAATGTTGATTTTTATAGGGATTTTCATTTTTTAGAGTCATGGCAAATTAAGTAAATAAAAACATACAAACTAAAAAAAGCTTTATCAGTAGGTTTAAATTATTCAAGTATCTGCCAGTTCTTACATCAACAATTTTTTTTCTTACTATAAAGATTACAGGGTAAAAATGAAATGTGCAAAAAGAGGAGAGATACTTCAGATGATTTTCAATTAGTATCATTATTAATTGAAAATCAATAAAATGCTGACAAAATACAATTGCTTAATTATGCTTAAGTTAATATATTTCTTGTAAAAGAAAAATGTTATTTTTTGTAAAAATTAATGGGCATGGGATAAAACATGAGAAAATGAAAGTAATCCAAAATCCTTCTCTACATTGTGCTTTATTTTATTATTAACAACTTTCATCCCTCTCATTCCTGGATGAAAGCAGGAAACTGCCTTTACTGGCTTGACTCTCTGAAGTAAACCAACATGAGGAATGTTAAAAAAGTAAACTGGGGCAAAACAATTTCTCATCTCAAATCTACTATTTTGTTTTCAATGTTAATAAAATGGTACATTTAATTTTAGAAGACATATTCCTCTTCCCTATGCTTTGTTATTCATGGATTGCTTTGGGTCTCTCCTATCCCACTCTGTCATAAAGATATAAAAGTTAATTATTCTGCATAGAATGTATGCTTATTTATGGCCATTAACTGTGAGCACATTGTGAATACTCAGTGGGATTCTCACATTTAAGTAGAGATCTGTAGTGCTTTCTCTTCCAAGATCATTTTATTTATGTGACTCAGCATATCATCTCTTTACCTCCTAATAGGCTTATTTATCTTGTGGCCATTTCACCAACTTCAGTATATGTTCATTACAGCGTGTGATTAAAAGTACACAAACTAACATTAATCCCACTGAGCCCGATAGAACTATGCCGTGTTCTACATCATTAGAGTTTAGGTCACAATCGCACATTTTTATGACTCAAGGTAAACTCCAAGCTGTGAGAACCTGATGTGAACAAGAGAGTAAAAATGGAACCAGCAATATAGTGAGGAACATTAAAAAGCATTAATGAACAAACAGAACCATAGAAACTTTTAGGAACCAGAATAGATCTCCATAAAATAAAATGAAGGAACCATTATAGTTAAAGACAAAGCATATCTAGTAAGGCCAGGAAAATATTAAGTACCATTAAATTCCTCTTTAGAAAATTTCTCTGAATTTTTTTAGGCATAGTAATAACTTGATCAGAAAAAAAGAAAAGTGTTTCATTTGGTACCTCTTACAATCTCAGGTATTTTGTTTGTTTGCTTATTTCATATTATTTCATCTGAGAATTTTCATACCTAGGTTTGTGTGAAATATTTAATTTTATACCTTTTAATATTTGAAAGAGTGTCTCAGTTGATTAAACAATAGCTGCATATTTTGAGTTCTAGTGGTATTCCTTTTTAATACATTCAAATTATTTAAACAATAAGTAAAGCCAGAAAATAAAGTATAAATCGATATAAGTATTTTTAAACCTTAAATTGAAACAAAAATAAAATTCAGAAGGCTCAGGGAAATTTAATATTGTAAAATTACTATTTTAGAAAGAAAAATGAATAAACTAATCAATATCACTCAGCATTACTTATTGAGAAACTATTAAAGTCATAGTTTGATTATAAGTAAAATAACCTGGGTACTTATTTTTCCTTTATTTTCTGAAATAATTATTTACTGACTAAAACTAGTTTTACTAAATTAGTTGATTTTACTTCTTTTAGAAATATATTAGATTTTATAAGGTAAAATGGCAAGGAAAGAAAATAAAAGAAAAAGAAAGCAATTGGGACTACATCAAGCTAAAAAACTTTTGCAAAGTGAAAGAAACTATCTGTAAAACAAAAAGACACCAACTGACTGTGAGAAAGTATTTGGGCTAATTAATACCCATGACCTCCAAAGAACTCAACAAAAATAAAACACATAATAAAAAATAGGCAGAAGGGCAAAAATAGATATTTCTCTGAAGAAGACAGATGGCCAATAGGCACATGAAAAAATCCTCATCTTCACTATTCATCAGGAAAATACAAATCAAACCCACAATGAGACAGTGTCTGATAACTGTTGAGAATGTCCCATATCAAAAAGTGCAGAAAAGAAAGTATTAATGAAAATGTGGAGAAAAAGGAACTGTCATACACTGTTGGTGTATGCTGGCCCAGATCCACTGCAAAACAATATGGTGGCTTCTCAAGATATTAAAAATAGAATCATCATAACATTTAGCAATTTCACGCCAATGCATCTACCCACGAAAGCAAAATCACTTATTCAAAAAGCTTCTATGTTCACTGTAGCACAATTTGTAATAACCAAGTTATGCAAACATCCTAAGTGCCCAAGGACAGAGGGATGGATTAAGAAGCCACAGAAAATTAATCAGCACACATACAAAGGTATACTAATCAACAATAATAAAAAGAATAATAAAGATGAGCCCTTGGAGCAATATGCATGGAACTGGAAGGGATTATACTAAGTAAAATAAGTCAGAAGAAAAAGACTAGTACTGGATGATAATTCTCTTAAGAGAACTGTAGAGGAAAACAAAAACAAAACCAAAGGACCAGGCAGTGCTAAATCAAAATAAACCCTGGAAATATGATTATAAAAATAAGGCTACCAGATGGGGGGAGAAGAGTAGAGACAAAACGGAGAAATGGGCAGAAGGGACTAGAATGCAGGACTGGTGACTTGGTGGTGGTGGGTGTGGTGTGGTAACATGCATTTGAGGAGGTGGAATCATGTATTTCTGAATCATAGGCAGAACTGTAAACCAATGTCACCTAAATTAAAAATGCATATAACTAAAATTAAATATATATATAATAGCATTCCTATATTGTTCAAAGTTATATTTATTTTTAAATTTTAATCATGTGAATATTTTAAGATAGCATCAAACTAGTAATGTTAGAACTATTCATATATTTTTTTGATTCTTAGTTGTGTTTAGTATAAGTCACTGGTATTTATCTGAAAAATATATATACTTAAATTTATTTATTTGAGGTAATAGTTACTAAATATTTAGGTGTTCATTTGCATTGAGAAGGAGCAGTAGGTACAAGCAGGGATGCCGATTGGTTCATCTGGCTCCTGTGTCTAGTCCTTCCTGTCACCTGTAGCCACATATGTTCTAAGATGCTTAGAGTCAATTAGTCTTGCTAAGATGTTCACTCCTGCCTCTGCCTGCTGGTACCTGGACACAGAAGTATCTCACTGGAAGCTGGAGGGGGGACTCATGTTGTGACCCCTGATGAAAGGACATCCCCTTTGGGGAACAGGATCTATAGTTTTTTGAGGCATAGGTTTGTGAGAGCAGGAAGTCAAAAGTCCCCAGGGAGATTTTAGGGCTAATGGAAGTGAAGGGATATTGTGTATATTATTCTTGAAGGAACATTGCATATTATATGTGCAATAACTAAAGATATATTGAATCGAATGTGCACTGTACATCCTAAAAGATAGTGTCTCATATGTGTAAACTAAGTTTCCTGAGGAGGGCTTCAGCTATGTCTTTACCAGATTGTTACCACCACAGTCCACTCACCACCAATCACCAATATTCCACCATCACAGTCTGTTGTGCTCCCTTCCCTCTTTGTTCTAAGCCCTCCCCTACCCTTTCTCTCTTGCAGTTCAGTTTAGGAATTTGAAATTAAAGGTTAGGTTCCTAGTGTATTAATTGTATTATTTCTTGAAGTGCCTCAGTGTGTGCTATCAAATGCCCACATGTGGCATACCATGATTTAGTATAATAACATTTGTTTTTAATATTTCGATATATTTTAACATACTTTTTCAATTTCTATAATCAGCATTGCTTTTGCATACCACCATATCCTTCCTTACAAAATATATGAGTTATGATCATGTGTGCTTTTGAAGAAGTATATTCTTCAGTTAACCTTTCTTTTGGTATGTATTTTTAACATTGTAAAGCACTTGGCTGTGGACATGTCTGAAAAATGTTTTGTATTATTCTTGAAGGGATCTTATACTGTGCATAAGATAGAATATTGGCTGTAATTTTCCCCCCAATTATTTGAAGTCCTTATTATATTCACTTCTTTCCTACAGTTACTAATGAGCAATTTAATGATAATTGGATTTTCTTTCTTTTGAAGGTTACCTGTCTTTTCAATCTGGTACCTTTTAAATTACTTTGCCCTCTTATTTTGATGTGCTGCAGTTACATCTTAATTTGTTCTGAAATGGAAATAAATATCTTAAAAAATAACTCCAACTTATACTTTTTAGTTGAATTGGTAAATTTCTCATTAGTTTACATTTAGGGACTACTGTTTATTTCTTATGTTGCATTTTAACATTTAACTGACAATATTTAACAAGTTTTAGATGTTTTTCATAGTTGTATTTTGCTTCATTATCTCATACTTTCTGGTATTTATGGTTATTAGACATATTTTTTAAAACCACAATAATGTATTTGATTTTTATCTGCATACTCACTACTTATACTTCCCCTACCTTATTTAATATGTCTTTTTAGATCATTATATTTTTTCCACTCACCATTTCTGTGTTCGTGTGTGTGTGTGTGTGAGTGAGGGGGGTATGGGCATTTGCTTCTTTTGTTAGGATCATGTGCTGGACAAGGAATCAGGAAATTTGGAGCTTTGGTCTCATGAATATATTTGACTAATATGGGGTGAGATATTTTCAGCAATTAGCCTTAGTTATTTATGGTTATTCAGTACGTTAAAGTACATGCATACACATATGCATTGTATATATATATACTAAAAAACTGAATTTTTTAACAAAAAAGCAAAGAAACAACTACTATTAAAATTACAGATTATTTCTATTCTTCCCAGACCTGAAAACATACATAATAACACATAAAATCTAAAACAACACTGACAAATAGTAAAAATGGGCATGTTATTATGAATACACAACCTGTATAAAATGGTTGCCACCAAAGGAGCTTGACAGCATATCTATGACTGCTGGGGATGCACACTGAATCTAGAACAACTATGCAAAACAAACATTGAAGGTTCTTTGCATTTTTCTTCTTTTGTCTTAAAAGTAGAACTCTCTTTGTGATTCTTTCAGTTAACAAAAGCAGGTATTAATGTGTAGTTCTTTCATAAAAACAAAGTGGCATAATGTAAATTTATGAAAATTGGGCAATGCCTGTACATATATATTCTTCCAATTCATTGGATACATATTTCATATAATATACCTGTAGTCAGAATCATCAGCTGTTTCAGTATATCTAGTTTTATTGATCTCTAAGTATTCACTATATTTATAACAATATACCAACTATTTATTTTTATATCTGATATAAGGATACAGGTTATGAGATTTTTATCTACTTTTTTTAATATCCAAGGAATTCCAAAGATGAATACTTCCAGACAAATTGGAATTTCTTTTGAAGAAAGTGAGTTTCTCGAGAACTATAAAAAAGAAACGAGAACTATAAAAAAGAAACCCACGTTCTTCACATGATTTTAATGTTTAGGAAGTTGTATTTTATGCCTAATCTGGATTGTGTTTTACATGAAAATTTTTGTTTTGATCCCAGTGGAGATGAAAATACATAAAAATACAATAAAAATACATAGCTAATATTGCATTTGTTATGTATTGTGAAATATAATAAACTTAGCTTTATCTTTGGATTTCTCATCTCATTTGAGTTTAATTCCAAAGACATCTCATTTAATGTTTTTTCTGAGTTTGAATTTATATATCATATAATTTCTTTTAATAGCATTTTTATAGTCAGATAAGTAGAGATGATCCTCTGAGACTGAAACTGTAATTGGTAAACTGAAACTATGTTTTATTTTCCAACTGTGCACAATATAAATTGCATTTCTGTATATGAGTAACGTGATGTAGGTTTTCTAATGTGTGTCTAAGTAATCAGACACCATAGTAACTTTAAAAAGAGCTCCCTAACAAATTTCAATTCCTAATCCCTGGACATTATATTTCTTTATATAGCAAAGATTTTGTAGATGTGATTAAGTTAAAAATCTGGAGGTGGAAACATAGTTTGGGTCATCTGTCTGGTCACTAGATTCCATCAAAAGTGTCCCCTTAAGAGAGAGACAGATGAAGAGTTGACACAAACTGGAGAGGAGAGGATGAGAACAGGGAGGCAGAGACTGATCTGTGGTTGCGCAAGTCAAGGAATCTGGGAGCCTCCAATACTGATATCACGACTGAAACTAATTTCAGACTTCCATGCTGTATATCTGTAAAAGAATAAATTATGGTCTTTTTAAGTCAACAAGTTTGTGGTAATTTGTTAGAGCAGCCACTGGAAACTAATCAGATTCTCTCATTGGACAGGAGTGTAAGGAAACATAATAAATGTCTAATATAATATTGTACCCTGGATGGAATGTTGGAACAAAAAATGGACATCAATTAAAAATTCTGAAACTGTAATTAGGTTATCAAGATGATGCATTCATATTAGTTTATTAATCATGACAAATATACATTCTAATGTAAGAAATTAAAAAAGGGAAACCTTGCTACATGTAGGAAAGTTCTCAGTACTATGACCAACTTTTCTGTACATCTAAAACTATTCTAAAATAGAAAGTTTATTTAAAATAAAACTTTGAAATGTATTAAAAAAATACACAATGGGACACTACTCAGCTATAAAACAAGATGAAATCTCACCACTTGGGAGAATATAAATGGAACTGGAGGGAATTATGCTAAGGGAAATAAAGCAGAGTGAGAAAGACAAATACCAGACAGTTTCACTCAAACATGGAATATAGTGAAACAAAAAGACAAAACCGAACCAAAACAAAACCTGGCTTGCATAGGGTAGCTTGAAGGATGTGGAGCAAAGAGAGAGGGGACCCAGTGGACTGTGGTGGTGGATTCTGGGTGATTTTGTGGTGTGTGTGGTGTGGTAACAACATCTGAGGAGAGGTGAATTCACACCTATAAGTTATTAGAGTGAGGTAAAACAACATTATATTACTTCATAAAAAAATAGAAAAATGCAATAAGTCTTGCATTGTGGATATCTTTTTTATTTTTCCTGTTCAGGGTGTTTAGGAAACTAAAACATTAAAGATGGAATAGAACAAATAGTGAAAGCTGAAAAGACACAGATAATACACTCTCTCTTTTTTTGAAAAAAGAGAATAATTATATATGGGTACCTTTATGATAATGCTTTTAATTTTTTTATTTCCTGTAATATGTTTTCTTTCATACAGGACAACTAAAAACAATACAAATATCCATACATGAATTTTTGTTATATTCATACAGTAGATGACTACTTATAAAACGAATGATCTGATAGACCAATATGGATGAATCTTAAAAACACTATATGGCAGGAAATAAGCAAAATTGACTAATTCTAGGTGAAATATCAGGCTGATGGAAACCAGGTCAGCCTTTAGGGGAGATGAAAAAAATATTTTTGGAATGATGAAAATTATACCTAATTTGTGCTAGATGTGACATAGGTAACCACTACATTTTTTAAAGTTCATCACACTGTACATTTAAAATATCCCTTCTTATTGTCTATAAACTATATGATTAATAATATTAATTACAATTAAATTATATACAAACTCTATGACTCAACAATTTCAGTCCCAGATATTTAACCAAGAAGCTGCATATACCCATCCTTGATAGGAGGTGGTATAGCAGGTTAAAAAATAGTAACTATCCTACTCTTTACATTAATATGTTCTAATGATTGTGCTTTCAATTAATTTGTGGATAGTAGCAATAAGCATACTGAAGGTTGTCAAAGCTAATTTTATACACTTTTCTCTGTAAATAGAAGAATTTATTGGAATAGCGTTGAATCTGTAGATTGCTTTTGGTAGGATGGCCATTTTGATGACGTTAATTCTTCCAATCCATGAGCAAGGGATATTTTTCCA
>JAGFMF010011939.1:18731-30532 GCA_019455555.1 Galemys pyrenaicus | reverse complement strand
CTTAGGAGGAACATAAGGGAACCAAATAAGGATCAAGGAAAGGAATAAGAACAATAATAATAATAACAATAACAGCAATAAAGACACAAAAACCAAAAAAAGAAAAAGAAGAATTTAGTCAACTTTTATAATTATCTCAAGCTGAATTTCTCAAAATAAACATAAAGTGGAAAATATCCTTTCTTATAAGTCTCAAATACTATCTAGAAAATTTGATATTCTGAGTGTGTGAAATAGTGATTCATAATAATAAATCAAAATATTTCAGCAAAATATCTTCAAGGAATTCAAAGTCCCCTGAAAATGCCAGAGTCTTGAGTAACAAGTTTATAAAAGTCATTTTATGAAATAAATATGAATTAAAATAAACTGTGACCTAGAGTACTAATAAATATTTATATCTAAGTAATAAGTAAAATACAAACTAAAATACATTTTTATTTATTCATTCCATTAATATTCAGTGCCCCAAATATTCTGGCAATTAACTTTGCAATTTATGCCTAGAACTTTAAATATCTTTCATCAGTCAAGAGCTAGTCATTAAAACAAAAACATACTTGCTATTTAAATGGATGAATTTAATAGTGAAAATAGTTCACCTAGGCAGGAAGATTAGAATGAGAAAGCAAAGGACATACAGAGAACATAATGCAAGAAGCATTTTCATCCTATAATTAGGCAAATGAGGCAGAAGATGAGTTGCTAGAAATCAGGTGGTTAAATACTGGGTTTTTTGCACTTATCATTCAGATATTTGAGGAACAGTTCACCTATATATGCTGGAATCTCAGGACATCAGAGGAGTGCAATGAAACAATCTCTGTGATGTCCAAGGATGGAATATTTCTTAAAAAAAAAGATTTAATTAATAAATTTATTATGCATACAAGAACTGGGTTACAGGTCAGAGATGCAGGGGGTGAGAGAATTCATCAGAGACAGAGTGGGGAACAGAACAGGCAGATAGACTGAAATACGCTGCTGAGGGGAGCAGCGGGCAAGGCAGGAGAGGCCTGCTGTGCCATGTGGATACCCTGCCTGGCCAGGATTGAACTCGTGCTGCAGTTGCTAGTGATAGCTTCATAGTGCTGCGACTTAGCCCCTTGTACCATCAGGGAGAACCAATTCCTTGAGTCTCAATGGAGCTGTTTCAGAACTGCCAAATAAAATCTAGGTGAATGTGATGTGTCGGTGCAACTTTTGATGCTGAGTAATGCTGTCATGAATATGATAAAGGGAAACTGTTATCCCCTTTCCTCTAAACTTGCAGTTTCCCTCGAGTGACTCCTACCAGAAAATGCAGTGAGTAAAACTGACAAAGATGTACAGGTAGTGTAGTTTGTTGAGTGCCAGATTATACATCACAGAGTAGAAGGTGGATTTGGAGTTGCGGGGCAATACTATAAATAAATTCATATCTAAATATCTATTGCACTGATTTTTAATCATACAAAATGCACCTTTTTTCATTACAAGTTACAACAGAAACAATAAAAATGTCCATCTGCCATAGCATTTATAGATAAAATTACATAAATCATGACAATAAAATAATAAGTTTTCATATATTCAAATATTTTCTCCCTGCAGTTTTGTCTGCTACTTTTTTGTGCTGCAATCACCCTTAGCATAGATTTATTTAGATTTAATCTTTTCAAAGGGAACCAGAAACTTCTGCTGAGTTCTTGGTAATAAATATTCCAAAGAACGTTAAGAACATATATTATTTAGTTTACAGAACAGATAGTATTTGGAAAAGTCAAATATGACTAGAGGACAGAACATCCTAGAGAGGAACTAAGAGCACAAAATGACAAGTCAAAATTTATTTACTTTTATTTTTCACACTTGACTATGAGTCAGGCATGTATAGACATGTAAATTTATTGTGAATGTTAATGGTTCTTTAGAAGAGATAAGAGATTTTAGTTTCTGTACCAGTTGATCAGAGGTCAAGATGATATTACCAGGGGAAAAAACCCTGAACAGAAGGGAGGGGAAATAGAGTTAAGAACATAACCTCTGGGTGCTTGTATCTAGGAGTAGAAAATAAAGTCAAAATAGTATATTCAGTAAAAAAAAAAAAAAAATTGAAGGACATTTAAAAATGTGTTCCTGTGTTGCTGCAGATGTACATCAGCTTAAGAAGAAATGATACATTAAATTACATTCATTAGTAATAGTCTGGATTACATAAGCAGATTTGGAAATTAACATGGAAACACTAATATAACAACAAACTATTATGATCAGATTGCAAATGGTACTATTGAATAACTATTCATAGAGGCAATCGTATCTAAAACAGTACATAATAAAGGTCTCAAGGAAATGGTATTCAATGATAATAGAGTGATATTTTATAGGCCTTAAAATGTACTCAATTTGAAAGTATGGATAACTACATTCACTACCAACTGCTCTTAGATTTTGCTAATTAGCAACTATTTTGACAGGTATTATGTTACCAAGTGTTTTGGGACACCCTTTGCTTTATGCTTCAGAAATTCTGTTTAGCATGATGAATTTAAATAGTATCCTTAACTTGCATATTTTGTATTCCCTTTAAAGTACATTTCATAAATTAAAAGCAGTGGGTGTATTGTAAAGTCTAATTAGTTTTCAAGCTTCCTGTCAGTTTTGTGTTTCTACTGGTTGTGAGAAAACACACTGCATATAGGTAATGCGTGCCCTTTCAAGTTTTATAAAGAACATTATTAAAACCCTCGTATTTAAACTGGATATTTTTAAAAATACATTGATTCTTTCAAGTCATTAGGGGAACATTTAGTGCAGTGGAGCAGTAATTCACTGAATTTCAGGCACTGGTGGCTTAATGCAGTTAGTACAATATAATTTACACTCAGGGAGTAGTTTATACACCTGGAAGGAACTAAACCATTGCCTACTTAATTGACATGATTTTTTAAAGAGAGATGGAGCACCCTAATATTTACATGAAAAGAAAATTGGAATTAAATTACCCTTTCAAGGTCAAGAGAAAATTAGTTGCTGAAGTAAGACTTGAATTTTCTCATTTCCATTGTTCTACTTAGAAGAATTTGTTATTGTGATTAGAACCTATGGGAATATAATTCTGGGCTTTTACACTTTCAGAAGACATAAGTTAATGTAGTCTATAACCAAATTTACACAGTACGTTTGTCATTAATCTAAGGGAAAATTATACAATCAGCAAGTTAGGCAAATATCATAGTCAAATTACCCTTGAACATTCTCTGTGGGAAGGTGTTACTAAAGAGAGGGAGTGGGATGAGTGCAGAAAAAGCAGAAGGGACTGAGGTGATGGTGCACTGGTGAAATGCTGGTGGGAAATCCATGGGGACCACAATTAATGTCAAAGAGAGAGAGAGAGAGAGAGAAACTCATATTTCCATCTCTCACTTTATCAAACTTATTATTTGTCCCGTTAAAAAATCTCTGTTAAGGGCCTGTCCAGTGTCACAGAGGGTTGAGCACTGCACTGGAAGCATCTCCCACAGAGCAGTGTGAATTTGATCCCCGGCCAGGGAGGGGACCCACATGGCCCAGCAGACCTCTAGTGCTACACCCGCTGCTCCCCACTCTGTATTTCAGTCCTGCCTATACTGCTCCCCACTCTGTCTCTGGTGAATCCTCTTACCTCCCACACTCTGGCTGTACCCCATCTCTTGTATGCATAAATACTTTTTTAAAAAAACTTTAAATTAAAAAAAGCCTCTCTCTCTCTCTCTCTATATATATATATATAAAATAATGCCTTGAGTTATCTTTACCCGTAGGCATCTTAAATAAGAAAATCTAGTCCTCTTAACAATGCATCGAGCTGAGTCTTGACAGTGATATATATGTTTCATAAAAACTAAATGTCAGAAGCATTATTTCAAAATAGTCTGTATGTTTTGTACCTTTTAATGCTTGTGAAAACCTAAACCCAAATCAAAATTTTAAGAAAACAAAATAAAGCCTTTGATTAATTAAAAAAAAAGAAAGATGAATGTCTCAGAAGAGCTTCTGTTCTTAAACATGCTTCTTTCTCCTTGTAGAAAGAAAGCTATTAAACAAATAAGGTCTATTTATTAAGTTGAAACTTCATCGGGAGCACCAGCACTTAAGGACAAATGTTCAACCTTTCGGCATTTGTGCAAATATCCGTATATTAGATGAAACTTCCTAAAATCTGGTATTTTCTGGTAAATTCTAATTATTCTAAATATTATATAATACTGAACAAACTTCCTTGTCAGTTGTCTTAATTATGATAATTTACAAAATGGAGCTATTTATTATTCTATATCTTGTATCTGGAGAAATTCATGGAGAAAAAACTTTGCTACGTGCTATAGGATACAGATATATCATGAAATTGTCAAGGGAAAGAAGTTGCACGTGTAAGGAACTAAGGAACTGGACTCAGTCATTGTTTAGAAAATATTTACTTCTTCTGATTCTTGACAGGCTGCTTGGCAATAGCTCAATCTAAGATTCTTAATATTCTTTATAAAGCATTGAAGCAAAGTGTATTATAATAATGGATGTGGTTATTTCTGCTCTTAATGTGCTTATAACAGCCCACACTTTTTGGACCCATATTAATATGCAAATGAATTCATTTTATGGCAATTACTTGGTAGTAAAGTTACCGTAAAGAATATATTTCATTCATGCACATTTTCCTAGACATCAGATCTAACCCTCAGTTATTTTTGAGGTTTTCTCTTTCTACCTGTGAATTGGGCTGGATTTTGAATTTTTCTAAAATCTGCTATTAATTTCCAAACTAGCATTTCCAGTTTTACTCCTCACCTTTTGACTTGTATTGATTAGAAAACTTAATTCCTTTTTCTGAAACCACAGGAGCTAGAAATGGAGAACTTAATATACATTTCATATAGATCACTTCAAGGGACTGCACATAAACAATCCTCACGATTGATTCCTGTTTTCTAAATACCTAATGATGTTACAGGCACTGAAACCCAGGAGAATCTGCCATCTGAAGATTTTTCAGACCTAACCCCTAGGTAGCTTTTCACTGGATGCCTCAGAACTTCTGACTTGTTTTTTGCTTACTTCACTGATTATCCTTTGCTTTCTTTTGTTTCCATAGAAATACCTCTTACTATGGGGTACACAAGGTTGAATTAACTTTGGGAATCTACCCATCGCCTCCAGGAATTGTACACAGCTGTATAATTAGACTGCACTATTCTCAAGACAAAGGTACGATCTATCATCCCAAATGTTTAAAATATTGAACTTCCCTTAGATAATTTCCAGAGGAAAGAAAGTGTGGAATTGATCACCTCAAAAGGGCAGCACAGTCTTTTCTTAACATGCATCTTTCAGTAATTATCACCTTAGACTGAGGGATTAAGGTCACTTGAGGTTCTGTGGACCTTGAGAAGACACTTATCATTGGCTAAAGAATACAGTTTATTTTAAAAACAGTGAAGACCCTAGAGGTTTCGAGAAGCTATATTCTTGTCCTTGTTATTTGCCCTTTTCTTTAAATGAAGAAGCAATCAAAACAAATGCAATTTACAATTATATTAGTAAAATATAACTTGAGGTTTATTACTCAGGTGTAAACTTTATCAGTGATTTGTCCTCTGTATCTGAGAAACTCACCTGAGAAAATCTGAGTGAAAGGATGAGGTCATTCCTTCTTTGTCACATGAAGTCAACTTGTATTTCTTGTCACCCCAGGTGTATTAACACAGGATACATATCCCTATTTTACCCCATTTTTCTTTAGGATTTGTAACTACTAAATTTTCCATATGTCTGTTATTAGATTTTGTCTTGTTCACTTACTAGTCTATCTTATGTCAATATTTTAACATCAGAAGAACACAAATGGGATGGGAGGGTTTTTCCCTGTGATCTGACAAATACAAACAATATTTTTTTTTTAGTTGATGATGTTTTGGTTGTTTTTATCATTGCTTAATATTGATCATATTACATATTTATTTTTCTTCTGTAAGTTTATACAATACTATGTATTGCATTTATATAAAATTTCATTATAAGCTCATACTACTTAGTGGCAAGAAAATATTAAGTGAATTTAAAGGAATGGCAGGTCCGTGAGTCTCATATGAAGCAAAGTTTTGTGTTAAATTTTTCTTAACTGTGAATGTGTTTCATTCAAAGAAAGATTTATAAACATATCCACAAAGGGTATGAGATCAAAATAATAAAGAACAAAGGAAAGTCAAGTGCTTGTGATTTTTATATACTCTATAAATTTGTTTTTAGCAAAAACTACATAGTGAGAGTATGAAGACATTTTTTTCAGCGCTTTACAAATACTAATTCATTAACTTTTTGAAATAACCTTTTGAAATGTATACTGATATTATTGTCAGTTTTTCAGAAGACAGAATGAAGGAAAAAGAGGGAGGATATAATTTTACATTTGGTGCTTTATCAGCCTCAATCCACCTACCAAACATTTTGAATCAATATCTAATTTGTCCAACTCTTTACTTGATTAGTTGACTAAAACACTGAGTCTAATATAATTCTCTAATAAAATCAATGTATCAAACATTATCTATTTTAATGCAGAAAAATGGGTAAAATGTCCTAGATAAACTGGAATGTTAGGAGGCATTTATCAACTTATATTTGCACACACCTTTAAATATACTCTCAAACATATTCTGGGCTATACCCTCAAGAAATCTGATGAGGGAAATTTCCTCCTCATCAAAAGACTCTGAACTTTCTTTAAATTGAAAGTTGAAATGGGTAGATGCTACTTATATGTACACCTCGATTTTAATTGAAAATGCTATCAGATTGGAAGAAGCCAAATAATAACTTTTAATTTCCACTGATAAATTAGGCCTTGAGTTTAACAACAGAGATTTGTAACCGTGGTTATGTGACACTAGGGTGTCAATATCTAAAATAATTGGATATCACACTAAGGCACAAGTTGATTTATATAGTGGAGAGTAGAGGTCTTTCAAATTGATATTGTTTGGGTTCCTCTGAAAATCAATGATCCCTCCTAAAATTCCTGAACATGAGTTAGTCCACACATCCAGCACATCTTTAATGAAAGGCGATCCACATGATCTCAAGAAAAGATTTTCTAATAATACTATAAATGTGCAGGTACTACTGATCTTATTAGGATTCTGGGACTTGCTGAGGCTGCACTGATGTCTGTGCCTATCTCTTTCTGAATCCCATTCCACAGTTTGCCTAAGTCTACCCATGGTTACAGTGTAGGGACCTTGCTAGTTCCTGTCTGCTGTTAATGAGGTTTGCCAGCCTCCAGAGTTCAGCTTGCCCACCTTTGTGGGCTACCCGCTTGTCCCATTCAGCTGCTGACTGGGGTCCCCCTCCTCTGGATGTTACTCCTAGAGCATGCCATAATGGTCTGTTTTTCTTTCAAGGTTGTCACTTTGTTCTGCTATCATTTGTCAGTATGAGGAAGAGGTGAGCCTTGCTGCCTCACTCTGCCACCATCTTTGGCTGCCTCCTCAAGGCTAAATTTTGCCGTCAACTCATTCCATACATGCACTTTGTACACTGTGATGCACATAAACAGCATGTCAAGAACATGTCAAACCATAGAATAAAGATAAAGGAAGGGTGTATGTAAAACAGAAAAATGAGGACAACTTTCCCCTTCATATTTGGCTAAAGTAATGTTCTATGACCTTTCTTTACAACCAATCACACCTAAATAGAAGAAGATTGTTAAGTTTATAATCTGTCCAACTGAAGTAAAGGAAAAAAAAATTCTGAGTTAGACAACTGTGTATTAAAATCTTCTACAGCAAAAAGAGAATGGAGTATAAAATTCAGGCTACAGTGTATAATGATAGTGTATACAAATGATAATTACACAAGCAAAATTCTAAAATGTAAAATGTTGGAATCAGACGAATCCCAGCTTAAATATCAGTGTTACCACTGCCTACCCTGTAAGCTTTATTAATTTGCTAACTCTCTCTAAATTCCCCTCCCCAGTTATTTAGTCAAAAATGTCACAGTTCAAAAGTAGTATTTATGAACAGTGATATGATGTATATAAAATGCCAACACAGTGGCTGACTTCCTATAACATATGCTAGTCATTTCTCTATCATGCATTCCAGACACTGAATTGGAAGATACCACTCGAAAATGTTATTATACTAAATAGCCTGGTAGACATTCTGAGTGGCTGGATTGCCTATTATGATTGCAGTCATAACACATAGTGCTTAAATATGGGTCTTGGGATAATGTCTTTAAAGAAAAATTGGTGATGATGTTATTAGTACGTTCGAGTCACATGTTCTTATTATTTGAATTCTTTAGCATAGAGGCACTTGATAACAATAGTTTTAAAATTATTCCATGTAGAGGGTGACAAAAAGAATTTCCTTAATTATATCTTGACCATACTATGCATAAGAAAGGAGGAAATGCATTTTTATGTTTTTGATAGAATCACGGCTCTTAGCCAAAATAGCCATTTTCTATTGTTTCCTATGAAGCTTCATGAAATTTTTCAAGAAATAAGAAAATGGGCTAATACTACTCCAGAAGTTGAATCTTTTCTGTGTGTCATGATGATCAGGTGGTTATTTGAAAGAAAAACATCACTTTATTTGGATAACATGATATTCACTAAGATGTTCACTTTTTGAGATGAGCAAGATATGCAGTTATATGAAGCTAATAGGTAAAAAATTTGCTAGCTGTATTGTAAAATGTAAACATTAAGATATATTTTGTAGTAAGTTAAATTTTCCTCAATATATGGATAAAAAGGAAGCATTGATATGAGTAGGGAAGACTCTTTTTTTCCACATAATTTAAACCCAGACTATAATAAGCAATTAGGCTTCACTCTGCAAATGTACTTCTGTATCATTAAAATACATTATATATGGAGTACTATTTGTAATGAGAATTGTGGTAATTACCTCATATTTTTCCCACCTTACATACTACAGTTAATTATATAACATAGCTCTTTTCTTCCTGGGAGGTATTTGCAAAATGCTATTTCTAGTAGGTAAGTGTTGTATTTCAAAAGAGTATAGAATAAATCATAAAAATTGATATAGTAAATCAAAGGTGTAAAATAATATCATAAATAATCCACAGATGTTATTCTATTGTTTTTTGCATCATTCTTCATTTATTTGTTTGTTAAGCATATATTTTAGCACTCATATGCAAGGTAAACATTCAGTGCTGTCAAGATGTGTAAATATATAGCCATTTAATTTTAAAGGAAAAACAAGTCTCCAATAACTATAACCTATTTTCTTCAGATAACAATACACGCTACTTTATTTGAGACTTTGGAAATATAAACAAAATTAAGTTTGTAATAAGGAGACTGGAAATAGTTTTAGGGTTACTTCAATATCAAAATATTCATCTTCATGCATTCCTATCAATGGTGCATGAAACTCAGCTAGATTGTTCCACTTGCATGATTCTTGATGGCATAGGTATTTTTCTCAGTGGATTTCAGAAATTACATGTAATGAATTAGAGCCCTTCAATAGCTACCATGGAGATGTGATACTTTTTTGGTTATTTTTGGTAGCTTGCTTTAGCTTTCTTAGTTTACTTCAGTAGGCCTACTCATCATGACAAAAGCATAAATGTCAGCTCTGCAGCTAGTTGCTACAGTTAACTTCAACAAGAATGTCAGAAGAAGTGACAAGGCATAAAGTGATTCTGAGTGATGACATTCCTTTTGATAATAGATCCACTCCGATGTATGCAGTGGCAGCCTTGATCTCCAAATCCTCTCATTTTTTAAAGGAAAAAAAAATGTGCATTCCTCTAAGCTGTGATAGGGAATTTCAATCTTCCCACCAAACCTTGTCAGAATTATCTTCAGATGATTTAAATGTCACACTCACACTATTTGTTGGATCATATTTGTAATACAAGTAAGTCCACAGGTTCACTACCATCACTAGAACTGCCATAATTTATTTCTGAGTGTAATCTGTACAAACAGTGAGCATTCATTAGTAATATTTTGACCCAAAATGTCCTGGAGACAGAAGAGAAACTTACTCTGAATATTCCAGAGATTATTAAACATCATAGTCTTGACTTTCTTTTCATGATAAAAACAACTCAGCGCTATCCATTTCTGTATAAATATTTCTTCACTCATTTTAATGACAAAGGTGAGAAGAAGGTAAGGATTGTCAGTTAAGGTTTATAGAAATTTCTGGGTTTTTTTAAAATTTATTTACATCATTGTTTTTGTACATTATTTGATTTCTTCCCTCAGTGCAGTCCTGGAATTTCTTCCATTATTATATCACCCTTGAAACCATTACTGTAGCTCCTTGTGCTCTTCCCTTCCCTGTCTTGGTCCCTCTCTCTCCCACCTCCCCTGCTGTGTGCCACATATCTATGGTCAGCCTACTAGTTTTGTCTTTTTCCTGACACAATAATAAAAGCAGCATGGTACTGGAACAAAAAGAGACACACAGAGCAATGGAAGTGAATGGAAAGCCCAGAATTCAAACCATACCTATCTGGCCAAATGAACTATCACAAATGAGCCAAGAACTTATACTGGAACAAGGATAGACTCTTTGATAAATGGTGGTGGGAAAACAGGACAACCACAAACAAAAGCGAGAACCAGATTTTCATTTTGAAGGATCTGAGCTCTCAGTGGTTCTTAATTTATTTGGTTATGACGTATTTTCATTCATGTCTGTCATGGAAGTAGCTCCATAAATACCCACAGGTTCCAGATAGCTTCCTTCCTGCTTTAATTTTATACAGAACTATTGCTGTAAATCAATATCATAGTTCAGTGGATTAAATTTCATTCAATTCCTGATGTAACACAAACCTCATAGTCACAGAGTATAAGAATATTTTATGGCTAGTCTCTATCAAGGTCCAGTCAAAAGACAAGAGCTGAGTCTGAAACAGAGAATTGTAATCAGTAGAGGAAAATACTTTGCTGAAAGGCCTAGATTTTGTGTTGTAATTACTCTGGTGGGCTAACCAGAAGATCCATAAAGCAATCTTTGTTTATGACTGACACTGTGAGAACCATTTTATTTGCTGTTTTGTGTGCTCTAATTTTCAGGAGGCATTCATGTCAGTGTGATTATGTTGTTGTGCCATATTTTGTCTTGACTTAAAAAAAAAAAAAAAACAACAAACCCTTAATGTACTTGTTGATTTTGAGTTGAATCAATGTGGTTTATATTCTGAAGAGACACAAGATTAATACTACAAATATTTTAGTCTTAGGAAGTGCAAAGCATCTCTCACTTTAGAGGGATGTTTCCCGGCATGTTAAAAACTGCTAGGTCTCAAAAAAGAAAATTAGTAATCTGACAAGATGCAGACTTTTTGAGTTTTTCTCTTGTCACTAGTGTGCATATAGTTTTGAGTAGCTGCTGGCTGGCTACACTCAGCTTACTGGATTTCACCATTTGGGTTACCAATTGTGGGGCAGCATTATGTAGAATATTGAGATAATTTGTTCTGTTACAATGGTTTCAAGACAGAAAGCATGAGAGCTGACATAGGTAGCCTGAGGTAAGACAGGGGAAGCTTTACTGTTGTTTATGCTGATGAAGGTGAATTGCTTCTCTTCATCCCTGTTAATTGCTTTAGAAAAATGATAATTCAGGGATTATGCTCAGTGAAATAAGTCAGAAGGCAAAAGAAAATTACCAGATGGTTTCCCCCCTAGGAGGAATATAAGGGACTCAAATAAGAATCAAGGAAAAGAATAATAATAACAAGAAGAAGAAGAAGAAGAAGAAGAAGAAGAAGAA
>JAGFMF010011939.1:0-18326 GCA_019455555.1 Galemys pyrenaicus | reverse complement strand
AGGAGGAGGAGGAGGAGGAGGAGGAGGAGGAGGAGGAGGAGGAGAAGAAGAAGAAGAACACAACAAAAACAAAAAGACGAGAACAAATTGGGGACACTAGGTGGGGTGGGGGAAGGGAGAGTGTTGAGGGCAGATAAGAGCACAAGAGACTGAGGTGATGGTGCATTGGTGAAATGGTGATGGGGAATCCATGGGGATTATAATTGATGTCAAATATCTATAAATAAAGAAGGAAAGTAAATTTAAAAAATCAGGAAAAAAATTATAGTTTACACTACTTTCCAGAAAGTGAGTTGTAAATTTATGCAGTCATAGAAAAATATGTAAAATGGCAAATGTATATAGTATTGTCATCTACTTAAGTTTTAAATGGCAGACAGTTCCTGTAGTTTTTGCACTAGTCAAACACATCAGTTAAATGGAAATATGACAAGAGCCACCACACCTATAACATTCAGTTTTTAGCCATTTCTGGCACTGAGTTAAGAAGTGTCAAGGCTACTTTGAGCCTCTTAAGTTGGTGGCTTTGATTTGCCTAAATATGATTAGCTGCATGTATACAGCTAATCTCAGTGCAATTCAACCTCATTTTCCAGACTAATAATTCTTAAAGTACTTTCCCACCTTTGCTCACAAGGTTTTAGCTATTATGATTTGTGAGAGCTTATAATTCCACTGACTATGTATTTATGCTCAATACTTACAATTCTCCTGGGAGAATTGGGTCACACTTATTTTATAATCCTGCAGGTCAGAAAAGATGAGTTATCTGTTTTAAAATATCTTCAATTCATTTAAATTCACACTCATGTAACCTGAATAATTTGTATCACATCTTCAACTCCCAGGACCTGGTCATTACAATGTCCAGGCTTAAAAAGTTGGATGATCTATTCTCAAAATCCTCTGTTAATGTTTATTTTCTGGGCCCACCCATAGTAATAAGAACTGTATCAGTCAAGGTCAGCTCTACTAAACAAAGCCAATCTGTGTATTTAAAACAGGTTGAGCAACCTTTGGTGTCTGACTGCTTTCCCTTAACCCTATGATTTTCAGCCATGGTGACTATCTGCCATGGAACATTTAACAATGTCTGAATTTAGTTTTCATTGTTTCAACAGAGAAAATGTTAGTGATGGCTGATATGTGTAGGCAATGGGTACTCATAAATATCTAGGGATGCACAGGAAAGTTTATAATCACAACTAAAAACCGTTCTAGCCAAACATCAAATGTGTAATTATGACATCTGGAAAAGGTAAGATGGTAGAAACAGAAAGATCATTAGTTGACAGAAGGTAGTGGACTGGAGGATAGTAAATTACAATAAGACCAAACATGGGAAATGTCATGGTGTTGGAAGTATCCTCTATAATACTCAGGTAGTGGATGCATGACATGCATTTATATACAATATTAATTAGTAAATAAATCCATTTGATGGAATCCCAGGATAAGAATTCAAACTGAAAAATGAATTTAACTTATTACAAAATTAGCACATGATGCTAGTAAGGAAGATAGCCCAGTAAAGACCTAGTCTTAGTAACTAAAAATAGTGTTTTGATGAGATAATCTAAAAATAAAAACAGAAAACATCATTGGAGTCCTTAGGAGCTCTTAGGATCAGATCTCATTAATTCCAGGGGTTTCCCAAAGATGGTTTAGAATATTTTTTTTCAGAACCTAAAAATCAGTCCCCAGATTTCATTTTGCTTTCTAGTTCTTTCTGTTTTTAATAAATAACATGCTCCTTTGAACTTAAGGATCTATCTTATTTGAGTCTATACTTACATAAGTATAGCAAGTAAGGGGGTAGATACCTGTGAATGCTCATTGATCAGAACATGTGTCTAGAATTGCTGTCAGTTAACAGTCAAAATTACAGAATTTTGTAAAATTTACAAAATTGTAAAATTTATTGATCTGCACATGTCCTGGTAGTTTGGAAAAATGATTCTCTTCAGGTATTGCTTACTATTTTGAGTTTGTATTCCAGCTATGTACCAAACTACATTTTCTATTTCTAATAAAAACAAAAATCTTCTTTGACCAAATCCTGTTAGTATTAGGATAAATATGCACTACTTAAAGAAAAAAAAATACAAAACAAGTATTTGAAAAATTCTATCTTTCTGTTATTATGTTTACTTTCAGTTATCCAGCTCTTGATCTTAGCAATTTTTCTCACTCTTCCCTCAATTTCGTTCTTATTCAGTTTAAAATAGACAACACTTTGTTGATACTATTAGATAAGTTCAAATAGTAAAGTTTGTGGGAAAGTGATGAACAAAAGATATTGACTGGAGAAATGAGCTCACCGAAGAAACTATTAAATGTTCTAAGATTAAAGAGTGTATCAAACTCTAGTGATAAGAAACTTCCCAGAAAAAAATGTAAGTTATTTGAACCAACTTTAAGAAGAAAATAACAGGAATCAGTAGACTCAATGAACTAAATATCATATTTTGTGCTAAAAGTGCAAAATCCTATAGTTTTTTTCTGATAAAATCCGTTTAACTTTAAATTAATTAAATTGCATGGGAGACCAGATCTTGTTGTGTTTCCATAGCTCTCTTACTTGCAGCTATTTCTAAATGTGTGATTCCATGAGGATGTATATGTAAATGGAGAGTAAGGAAAGGAAGAAAACAAAATGATATAAACAAAACAATGTAAAACTCTGAGGCATCCCATAAACCAATCCTATATAACAATACAAATAAAAGGTTCTAGATTTAATCCACTTTAAAGGGTCCAAATATTTCAAATGTCACATATCTTAATGTTTTCTCATAAAAAGGTAATGCAGCACTGAAGAATATCATTTATGAATTCAGTCCCATTTTCAAGTGTAAACTGTAAAACTAGAATTTACTTCACACCAATTGCACAACTATCACTCAACACATACAAAACTATAAGTAGAAATAATGCAAAAACCTGTCAACATGACCGCAAATTAGGTAAATATAATAACGATGTAATCCAAAGAAAGAGATTTAAGGTTTGTTCCATCTCAGCTAATTGTATTCAATATAAAGTTGTTTCAGAAACCAAAAATGAAGAGACAAGGACAGACTGGGGACACCTGGTGGGGAGGGGAGGGGGAGGGTTGAGGGAAGATGGGAACATGAGGGGCTGAGGTGATGGTGCACTGGTGAGATGGTGATGGGGAATACATGGGGATTACAATTAATGGCAAGTATATGTAAATTTTAAAATATTTTAATAAAAAAGAAAAAATATAAAGTTGTTTCAGGAAATGCTGTATAAATTTCTTTTTAAGTTTAAAATTACTTCTCTTTAAATTTATCACAAACTCGTCCCAAGGTGTAACATCCATATTGTCAACCACTTGTTAAATGCTCCGACTTTAAGTGCATTTTATAAATATAAGTATCAAATTATATAAGCTGAATCCCTTCATCAGAAATGCATACACTTGTTTAAAGATCCATTGGAGTGGAGGGAGAGGGTTCAAAATGAGGGTGGGAAGAGCAGAAGGGATTATGGTGATGGTGCATGGGTGAACTACTGGTGGTGGGAATTCTGTGGCAAATACACCTGAGAAAAGAAAGCAAACATTGTAAAAAAAAAAAAAATCAACAATGAGATAGAGTACATATAAATAAATTTTTAAAAATAAAAATCCATTGGTTATTCACAGAGATGTAATAGTTTTTAATCACTGTTTTTACCATAGGTAAAACTATGTAAATTGAATCACATATAAAAATTAAAACTTTCTTGACAAGTTTTATACCAAACATTTTGATACAGCAATAAATATAAAAATCTAAATTAAGGTTACTTTTTTTCTCAGAAGGAAAATACAGTATATAAAATTTTCTTTGCAAAGAAACATTAGTAAATTTCATTTAATACTTTGACAGAAGTTAAAATATTTTCTACGTGGTGAAATTTTTCATTGTTGAAATTTAATGCAATTTATTTAAGTGTTAAACTCTTAAGGAATCACTAAAATAACCATGAAGAATTGGTTACCTGCATGGAACTTAAATTATGAAAACAAAAAGATTCTTTAATATTATTAACATAGGTTATTAATGTAATGCTTTTAAAAACTTACTTTTTTTGAGGAATAAAATATTCCTGATTAAAGGAAAATGTCCAATAAATTTTGTGGAAATCTGATAGAACTAAAGGTTCTATGTAACTTGCAAAATAGATCAAAGGCAAATCTTCAACTGTAGGATTGTTCTATCAGTGTTTACCTTTAAAGACAAGAATATGTTATCTCACTTTTTAACAACTCTTTAACTTGACCAAATTCGTTGTGCATAAACCCTGATATAAAATTAGCTTCATTACTGAATTTTATTTTCAAAATCTTATATTCAGTTCTCTTGCCTTGAATCAGCTCACCAGCTTCTTGCTCTCAAAATGGCAGAAATGAAATCAAATAGAGATATTTTATCAAGGATGAGAAAAATGAGGTCTGATTATATCACCAAATAAAGTCACTTAGAAAAATAGCATGAAATTGAAAGTTGCATTGCCACTTTTATAAAATACAATCTGGAATCAATTTTCTTCTACAATATCTAGTTCAGAACTTGCTAAATAGGCTTTCATATTGGTTTTATCGTAACTGGTAAAGGAATGAAGACATTCTGAAACAGTGCAAATATATGAAGGCGGCATTTAGCCACGCTTATTCTCAAGATGCGAATGCATTTGTGTGATCCAGGGTTTAGCAGTTAGCTTACCACTGGTTCAATTATTAAAATCAATGATCAGAAATGCTTCCCTGATGGCGATATTTATTTTTAAGTTTACTTTATTTATGTATACAAGAACTGGGGTGCAAGCAGTGATAGGATTTACCAGAGACTGAGTAAGGAGCAGAACAGAGGGATCTACTGAAATATACTGCTGAGGAGAGCATAGGGTAAGACAGCAGAGGTCTGCTGCACCAGGTGGGTCAGCTCCCTGGCCAGGGATGGAACTCGTGCCCCAGTATGATGCCAATATTCTTATGCTAACAAAACCGAGTAGGTATTAGAAGCTTGTCATTCAAATAAACATTTTATTTTTGAAAATAATACAAAATAATGCAAGCACCACATTCATTTACCTTTTCTCTGAACTCTGAAACAGTAAAGTGCAGTTATGCTTGATGGCCATTTGCACCTAAGTCTTTTGATGTCCTTTTTTTAATAAAAAAAAAGGAATAAGAACAACAACAATAATAATAACAACAATAAGAAAGAAACAAAAACCAAAAATGAAAAGACAAACTGGGGACACTTGGTGGGGAGGGAAGAGGGGAAGGGTGGAGGGCAGACGGGAGCACGGAGATGAGGTGGTGGTGCACTGGTGATATGGTAATGGGGAATACATGGGGATTACAATTGATGTCACATATATGTAAATTTAAAAATTTATATTAAAAAAAGTGTACATTTATGTCTCCATGGACACATGTACATAGGTACCATGCCAATGGCATTAACACAGAAGAAATGTTTTTATCTAACTTATGAACTTTTTGAAGATTTTGTAATTGTTTCGACACTATTGTGCATAACAGACAATATCAAATAACATGTACCACAGTCTCTTGTCATGTCTCGCATTTCCTGGAACGATTTCTGCATCGTCATTTGTCTTTCAGTCTTTTTTTTTTTAAAAAAGATTTATTTATTTTTACATAGAAGAACTGGGGTGTAGGGCAGAGGTGAGGAGGGCGAGAGGCCTCACCAAGACAGAGTGTGAGCAGAACAAGCAGATCTACTGAAATGCACTGCTGAGGGGAGCTGCGGGCGAGACAGGAGAGGTCATCTGTGCCACATGTGGGTCAGCTCCCTGGTAGGGGTCCAACTCAGGCCTTTGCACTGATAGAGCTGAGCCTTAACCCCAAGCCACCAGGGAGGCCCCTTCATCCTATTCTATTTAAGGTTAATTTGATTTTTCCCAAATATATTTATGGATTTTTGTTATTTTTATTGGTTTTCTTTTATTCTATGTATTTTATATTCACGTATCCTATCCATATGTTGTTTTCTACATATTTTATAGTGTTATGCTGTTCTTCAGTTCTGATAATTTCTGAATTTCTTAAATTGTCTTTTGACATTAAATTATCTGGGATCAGAAAAATTAACAACAGTGATTTTTTTTTTTTTAGTCTTTCAATCTGTATTTATTCACTCATTCACTCATTCATTTTCTTGAGGTTTCTTGTATGGTCAAACTGACGGTTATTTTTGGAAAATGCACTGTTCAACAAATGCATCCTGACTGAAGTCATTCACAAGGTTTTATGACTATCTCTGTATTTTAAGGATCAGCCCACACAATTTTTTGCACATTGTAAATTTATGTGTGTGTATGAGTGCTTCTTTCAGAACATTATCTCTTCATTGTAATTATTTGCTATTAAGCAGACATGTCTAAAGAGAGATGTGTTGTTGTAGATAGTTGATGTTTTATATATGTGGAGTTCATACGTGTCATAAATTTCAGTATTCTTTTACGGTTGATTTTTTTCTGATAGAATTGTTGACTCTCAAAGCCAAACTTTTTTTTTTTTTTTTTTTTTTAAATCAGAGTTACTGTCAAGCTTGTGATGGCACTAAGAGTAGATGTGAAGAAGTGAAGGAACTGAAGGTAAGCCAAAACTCATTTAATGACATCATCATTTCTATATTCATTTATATCATGTCTTCTTGTTCCCACTTGAGTTATCAGTGCTATCATGGCATAGATATGTGTCAGCTTTAAGCATCAGCTTAAAGGCAAGATAATAATAGATGTTTGAATTATTTTCTCATTTTCAAATTCTGATAAAATTCTTTGCCTTTTTGATTTTGGGTTCATGTGGTTTTAATTATAGAGCATAGCAGTAGAGAAGAAAATTATTCTTGCATTTCTAAAAGTGTCTTCATACATAAAAGGAAGGTTAATGAAAATTTAACCAGAAAGTTTTGAGTGTCTGTATTTGCAGTTTTCTAAGTTTTAAAATGTTGCATTTGTCTCCTTTGCAAGAACAACATACTCTAAGAACCTGATGCACTGTTGACTTCAAAAGGTGAGACAGAGAATACCAGACGACACAGATTGAAAACCACATAAAAAAAGCTAAAAATTCACATAAAAATATCTATATGACAATGTGCTAAGTCTCATGAATATGAACAAAACACGTTTTTTCACAACAGATTATGTGTCACCATCTATAAAAGTATTTATAGGTAAACATGAAAAAAATACTTGCAGTAGAACATTGTCTAAATAAAATAGGTCTACTATTTCATATTATGAAGACGTTCTCTGTCCTAAACTGTCATGAAAGTTTTGTACACAACTGATACAAAATGTAATATCTTGACTATAGTACAAACAGTTGCAACTTTAAAATTGTATGCCTCTGTGTTTAATTGTATCTATTTCCAGATAAAAGTATCTAAATTTTTAAGTGTATCTGGATTTTCCAGTACTTTCAAACAACAGAAACAGCTTAAACATAGGAAAATGAATAGCCAGTTTGATGTTTGATGTGTCCCCCTTTTGAAGTCTCAAAAAATGACTATGAGGGTATTTTTCATAATGCATCATCTTAAAAGAACACAACTCGGGTTGCGCAAATGTAAGCATCGTTCTGGAGAGGTGGGATCATATATTTCTGAGTCACATACCGTACTGTAAATCAGTGTACCTTAATAAAAAAAATGGACAAACTAAAAATAAAATACATATAAAGGGTTCTATAAATCATTTTTAGGAACATGTATTTTTTTTTTTCAAAATTCTATTTTCTGTAGAAGAACTGGAGTATAGATCAGAAGTGTTGGGCGGGGTCAGGGGGACAGTGAGGATACACCAGAGACGGTGGGGAGCAAAACAGGCGGATCTACTGAAATACACGGGTAAGGGGAGCAGTGGGCAAGACAGGTCAGGTCTGCTGTGCCGTATGTGGGTCAGCTCTCTGGCAGGGGTATCCAAATCAGGCCCTTACCATGGTGGGGCTGAGACTTAATCCCCAGGCCACTAGAGAGGTCCAGGATTCTGTATTAACTGGAATACTGAACCTGAGACTTCCAAATCTAATGCATGATGGGAATGAAAAGTAGATGGTCTAGAAATCAGCTGGGTCATCACAGAATTTGGAGGAGATTTCTGTAAATTGAGGTTTTAAATCCATTTGAAGGCATGTGTATAAGCATTTCTGAAGACAATTCACGTGAAGCCTGCAAAGACAGTGATTACAGTGCAAATACAGTCCCTACCCTAGCTGTGATAACTCTGGAGTTCTACTCCCTGCTGGTCTCCAACCAGACAGCCCCTGGCCATCAAAACTCAGGGAAGACGGGTACTTAATGAGAAATACAGTGAGCTGTGAAAGTCTGTGTGTCCTGTTGTCCCAAACGCATCCAGCTGGCTGTCTGAAGACACAAGATCAGCATTTCTTGTGTTTCATTCCTACTCAACCCTCACCTCACTCCCACAATTACAAAGAAAGAGATGAAGATCCCTCTCTGGTTTGAGTCACTCAGTATGGGGACTCCTACATTAAAATGGCTGTCTGCCCAGTATCTTAATGCCGGCCCTCAATCCAGTGAGCCCAACCCATGCTCACAAATCATAAGTAACATTTATGAAAAAAAAAAAAAATTCAAGTACAGCCTGACATTTGAGGAAACCCTCTAATAGGAGAAAAAAAAATACATGTACAGGCAACTATACACACATATGTATGTATGCATGCATGCATGTATGTTTGTGTGTATGCATGTATATAGAGAAGAGCTGGGTTATCTATTTCTGAATCACATACATTACTGTAAATTAGTGTGTCTTAATAAAAAGATAGATGAAATAAAAATAAAATGCATATAATGAGGGGTTCTATAAATAATTTTTTGAATGTGTATTAGTTCAAAATCTAAATTCACGATGGGAATGAAAAGTAGATAGTCTAGAAATATGCTGAGTCACATTGCACTTGTGGGGTCTCTTTATAGGTTGTGGGGAAAGAGACCTGCTCGCTTTCTTGTGGCTGGGCAGTAACATAGCCTGGTGCTTATCTAGTATGACTAATTGTTGGAATGGTGAATGGAAAGGAGTTTTATAGACTTCTTTACATAGTAGTCACAGAAGTATACAGTGGTAGCCTTGTGAGCGAGATGACATTGTTGAAAAGGGTGTCAAGGAAAAATTAAAACTAAACTTTATAACATTATCAAGGAGCACTTTTTTTAAATGTTTACTAGAATTCTAAGAAAAAAATATTTTACATTCCAAAATTAGACATACTGTTGTCTATAGAGATTTATATATCAGACTATATTATCCGGGAATACAAATTTTTAAATATGAGCCTGGGCCCTCCCTGGTGGCGCAATGGGTTAAGCCAAGCACTATGAAGCAAAGCACATTGCAGCATGAGTTCGATCCCTGCTGTCGGCCAGGGAGGGGACTCACATGGCACAGCAGACCTCTCCTGCCTCGCCCGCTGCTCCCCTCAGCCGTGTATTTCGGTCCATCTGCCTCCCCACTCTGTCTCTGGTGGATCCTCTCACCCCCGGCACCTATGGCCTGCACCCCAGTTCTTGCATGCATAAATAAATAAATCTTTAAAAATAAATTAAATATGAACCTTTATAAAGTATATACCCTAATACTATAACTTAGAGATAACATAGTAATCACCTGAATAATCATAACATAAAATGTGCTAGTTATTCTTCTCATTACTATTGTCGATCAACATTGTTTTTTGTAATTAAGTTCACATCATCAAATCTTTGAGATGGTTTCGACAGGTTGAGGTTGAGAAATAAAATAGCTGAAAAAATTCTGAATGAATTTAACATAAAATACAGTCAGAGTAAAAGCCAAGGAATTAACTAAAGTGAGAGGAGACTAAAATAGCCTCTTTTAAGTAGTCTAAATAGCAAATGGTTTAGTGTAGCTTTTTCCAACATTTGGTTTTTGAATAATTAGTCATTAACATGGAAAATGCAAGTATTGTTAAAATAGGGACCTTCTTTTCTGTTATTTCCAGAAAAACATTAAGTGCATATGAATGTGTTGGCATGTTTCGAATGATGACTGTACATAGATGAAATATTTACCTCCATTTTAGGACCAACAGGTTAAAGTTTAATTATTACTGGTTAAAAACATTGTTCTGTGTGTTAACAAAATCATACTTTTCCCCAAGCTCCCACACACAAAAAAATCATGCACACTTAAACTAACATCTGTTGTAACTCTAAGCACACCCTATGACATTTTAAACAAAAGCTACGGAAAAGAATAATGGCTATTTTTAGATACCCGCTGTGACATAACATTTCTTCTTGGGAATCAGTAATGCTATTTTTTTAAGATATGAAAAATGGGTCATTTGGTTAATGATAGGAAACATTTTACTAAGAAAGGTAGCTTACAAATACAATATGAACAAGACTGTTGATAAAACTTTTTCTCATCTTAGAGACATATGTTATATAAATTAAAATGCACACATTTTAACTGCAGAATTCCCCTACTTTTGACAAACATATAACTGATATGACCAGCACAATACTAGAGATACAGAACATTCCCTTAAATCACCTCAGCAGAGACCCATTTTTCTATTAAAAAAATAAGAAAAATGATTCATTGTTCCTAAAGCTATTAAATAAGAATTAGTCATTGAATTTAAAGACAAAAGACTTTTTCACTCTTTGCCTTGAATTTGCCAAATATCTGAAACCACAATCTTCCAGATATGTGCCATGTATAATGATATAAATGTTCTGAATTACATGTCAATCTTCTCTCATCCTGGATCTCCCTTTGAACAATGGATCAAATATTGTCATTGTGTGAAGATAGAGATACATGTTTCACCCATATCTATAATTCATTGAAGATTCAGCTTGCTGTATTGAATGATATAATGTGTCAATGCCACAGTTTTTTTAGATGAATACAAAAATGACAGCATCATTAAATGAAAAATAGAGCTTTTCCAATCTTTCTCTTCCTCTATCAAAGCTGTGTCTATACCTACGTGAGGGTCTTTCCTAATGTCACCATAGTTGCATCTGTCAACTGGTCTACCAGTGGACAAATTGTCTTAATTACTATATTGTGAATAAATCTCATTTCTGATGTAACTGGAACTTAAAGAATCGCATCTGGATTTGACAGATAGGACTGTTTGTGACCCATAAGGATGGATTTTCAAATGGAAAATTAGATTGTTCTTTGTGGTTATAGTTTTTGTTTTTTTTTTTTTTTTTCCTGAGAGGTAACTGTGTCCAAAATATAATTTTGGGTGAACCTTTTAGTGGGCAAAATGGTAGAAGCCCTAGCTACTGCTTATTTTCCCACACTATTTGTCATCCTTTCTTCCTTGTCCTTCTCACTTCTGTCTGAATCTTTTGCTTGCTCTCCATCCATTGTGGAAATCCCTAATCTTCATTAAGATACACAACCTCTTAGATCATGTCGTACACTTCCCTGTCACCCAAATTTATTCCCTGTGGCCAAATTTATCATTTTTAGTCAGTAAATTGCAAGTGTAGTGTTCTGTGCAACAGTATTCAGAATATGTTCTTTTAAATCAGTGATTTCCTCCCCCTAGTGGTATAGGGTTATGTCTCAGCACTATCACCACTATGGCCTGAATTTGATCCCTGATCAGGGAGCTAACCCACAGATGCCACAGCACACCTCTCCTGTCGCACACACTACTCGCCTTAGTAGTGCATTTCAGTATATCACCTGCTCTGCTCCCCACTCTGTCTGTGGTCAGTCCTCTTCCCCCCCCCCCCACCTGCACCTCTGCCCTATACTGCAGTTCTTCTACCAAAATAAACAAATTATAGAGTCTAGTAACAAAAAAAATTGGTTTCTATACCCATAGCTCCACACTCGATGTGGTGAATGAGATTATTTTGGCATCATAAGTCATACGATAAGGCATGACTTAAGACTTAATATATGAAGACTTCTTGTGCTTGAGGGAAAAATAATTATTTTGTTTGAAGAATTCTAATTTGAGGTCTGGTTAGAGAGTTCATCCCATTTAATTCAGAAGACCAATAAGTTTATTGCTTACAATTGGTTTCCTTAGTATTCAAATTAACTACATTGTTTTCTATTAAAGTATAATTGTTGGTAAAGTTAGAGATTGTGTAACACCCAACACCTAGTAATGAATAATCTTTATTTCAGGACTACTGAGATAGATCTTTGGGAGTGACGAAAACTGTTCCTTACAAAAAGCTTAGAGTTCAGTGCAAAAACATCTGATAAACAATATTAATAAGAATGTATAATGTCCTGAATACAACTTCTGGGATGAGAAAAGGAGACTTTTAGAAACTAGATCACTCTGAATTAAAATGTTTTAGGTAAGCCTCCAAAAAATAAGACTGCAATCATGAAATCAGTTGCCTCTTTATCAAAGTGTGCTATAAGGGCTGCATGCTAATGGGTTAATAATGCATTGAGAGTGCTATGAACTTTTTCGGTTTCCAAGGCAACTATTTTTTTTTTCATTTTGTATTCAAAGTGCACAAAATTTCTGTAAATTAAAGATATTGTAATAATACATTCGTTTGAGAATGAAGTAATCAAAAGAAATAAACTGATTTAAAATACAACATCCTGCAAAAATGTATAAAATTTTATTTTCCCGATTTATAATTTCTGGACACATTAGACTACACATATGCAGAATTTGCAATGAAAATATTTTAAAATAAATATGTAATATATATGTATTTTAAATAAATATGTACACATAACATAAAAATCAAACATAAATCTCAAGAAATGTTTTTCATAATTGTCATCAGTTTGAACTTATGTTTTCTTAACCAAAGCATCTCTGAAAATAGTAAACCCCACCGCTTACATGATATTATATTCATTGTGGTGGCTGTATGTTTTTATAGTTTCTGGCATTATACTGCTGGCTAAGTAAGGAATTTGAGTGTAACTTATCAGAACCTTAGGTTCTTTGGCTTTTCAGGTCTATGATAAATACATTCTGGATTATCCGATCTGATAACAAGTAATTAAAATAGGAATCATGCTCTCTACTCTTGATGAAGTGTAAAGGCTGCAGAATTGAGATGCTCATAGAGAGTTAGAGAGTTGAATAATGAGGATAGTTGATTGAGATAATCTCTGGAAAAGAGTGATAGTTTTATGACCTTCAAGTGGCTGCCATCAGAATCTGACAATTAGTAGGGCAATCTTGGTCTCTGTTACAAACATGGAATCATCCTGAAAATCTTTTAAGTAAACCAGAATATTAAGTGTCACTCTAGTCAAGGGTTTCTTAATTAATTAAATAAAATTATTTTCAAGCATCTCCAAAGATAGTAAACCTGGGAAAATATTCCCTAGTATATAATAGCAATAATTTTAAGAAAATGTAGAAACTAGGGGAAAATATGTATTCATTGAATATATATATATATTCATTGAATTGAATACAAATGAAACGCTGTCTCAAATCAAATTAGACATATTATTAGTTATCCTTTTTATCATTGCGATAATATGGGTTTACATTGTTGTCTGTGTTTTAGAAGTACAGGGTCTTCCCATTAAATCATCCACCGTTAAAATATCCACAATGCATTCAAATAGTTTATTGTGCTCACTGTTCACTTTGTTCTCTCACTTTCCCTTCTCCCTCAGTCCGATAGGCCTCAACTCTATAGTCAGATTTTTAGGCTCTGTTGTTAGTTTGCCTTGTGTTTCTTTCTTTTTTTTTAAGGGAGGCTCAACAATTTTTATTGATAATATTTCTCAAAAGAAGAGTTTTCTCTGTCTTCATAACTGGATCTTAAAAGTAGTAAACATATGTCGTTAGGATTCATCTATTTTGGGTACCCAACTTATCAGTACTTCACTTTTTGTGTTGGCAGTGGTATTTTCTATAACTTTAAAGAAATTCAATCTACATATCATTCAGTTTACCCACAGTAAATGAATAAGTCAGTAACTTTTAATAAATGTACTTAGTAAATGTATAAATATATCATAGTATACAAGCGACAACCCACCAACTGTTTATTTCTTTATATGCCACATATAAGTGAGACCATCCAGTATTGTCCTTCTCTTTCTTCTTCACTTATTTCCCTTCGGATAGTCCCATCCATTACTACAGATCACAAGAGTGTACCTTTTCTTACCACTGACTAGTCATCCATTGTGTATATGTACAAATGCCTTCTCGCTCCACTCCTCTGTATTTGGGCGCTTGGGTTGTTTCCATAACTTGGCTACCGTAAAGAGCGTTGTACTGAATACAGGAGAGTGTTGCACCGGCAGGCACAGTGCAGGCTCCCCATTAATCCGGGCAGATGGATCAAGGAGCGTTCTGGAGCCCTCAGTGCCTTTTTTAGGCCCTAATGCTCTTTTTATGCCATTTGTTGAGGGGCAAGGTCACAGGCCGGCAAGGCAGGGAGGTAGGGATGGGAGGGGCGGCAGGAGGCTGGCAGGCTGCCCCCGGAGAATCTCGACTCTTTCTCTTGTAGCCATGCCAGCATCCAGGCTCAGGTGTGCAGAGTTACGCATGCCCACACCGTCCTCCCGGTGTCTACAATCAGGCATGTGGGCTCTGCACCCACACTCCCACGTGCCTTCAGCGTTCAAGGCCACGGGTGATAACCCAGAGGTCAGTGGCAAAGTCTCCAGACCATCCTCAGAGGGCAAATTTTAGGGTTTGTGTAGTCTTCTTTTGATACTTGGGAGTGGAATTTCTGGGTCTTAAGGTAGACCCAAGTTTACTATTTTAAGAAACCTCCAGACTTTCTCACATAAGTGCTGCACCAATCTGTTCCCACCAATGCATGCGAGGGTTCCTTTTTCTCCACATCGTCGTTAAATTTTTGTATTTCCAGTCTCTTTGATGAGTCATTCTAACAGACGTGAAGTGGTATCACACCTTGGTTTTGCTTTGCATTTATATTGCCATCACTTATGAGCACTGTTTTCCTTTGTTACTTTGAACAAGTATTTCTTGATTTTCTTGTTCATTGCCTATCAGATGACAGTTTATTTTGTAGTTTGATTTTTTAGCTGACACATCAGTGCACTGCTTTACAGTTTCTAGTGGTGTTTCAGTGGGGCATTTAGAGTTTTACCGGTCTATTATTATGTTATCTACACTCTTCAAATACTGATAGCTTTACTTTTTTTGTTGTTGAACTCCTGTGACCACTTTCTCTCGCCTACTTGTCCTACCCAAGACTGCAAATGCTTTTTGAATAGTAGTGGGGAAAGTAGTCTATTTGTTGAACATTGTATTCAAAAGACAATAAAGCATGTGTGTGTGTTCTAAGATTTCCTCTTCTGGGATGACGCTGGGAAATGCCAGTGTGGGAAATGTCCTTTCTTTAAAAAAAATTCTTTTCAAAGATTTGCCTCACTTTGCCTGAAATGTGGCGGTTTCTTTATGAAAGGGTATTGGCTATTCATTCTCCTCTCCTTGGTCACACAAGCCCCACCCCAATTCACATTTTCCATCCCAGAAATAATGTTCTGTTCCAATCATCTCTCTGATTTGTTCTGGAAGGAAAGGGTCTATCTAGCAAGTAAGTAGGCATACCTTTTCATTGACTCATTCATTTAACAGGTCCTAGCACATGGGCACTCCATAAATATTTTAGTGATACAAAGCTAGAATAGACATGCTTCTTGTTTACAGGGATGTCATAGCATAGTAAGCACTGGTTTAGGACAACCTTTTACCATGAAATCAGGTTCATCTTGACAGCGGTATGTGTAACCCCCTCATGACTTGTTGCAAAGTAGATGGGAACCCTGCCTGGTCAGAAGGTAGTCATCGCTTCTCTACTCCAGATAGCTGGAAGCTTTTCCAGCCACCTGTGGCTGGTTGGACATTTCACTGTTGAGCTTTTTCCATATCACCTGTGGCCCTTAACTCTTTTGTCAGCAAAGAAAGTAGAATCCACCATTCTGAGCTGACCATAAACCTAGCAGCAGCTATTCTTTTTACATTTAGGCAAGGTACGTACTGGCCCCATTTGAAACATAGGTAAAGGGGGCTTTGAAAAGTCACATGACTTAGGCATATTTTCTGGGTGCAGACATGGGGCAGACAGGATTAGCGAGATAAATAGCCAAGAAGTTTCCTCATGTATAGTTCTAGGTCCCAGGATACAAAGGGAAGGGAAATAGTATTCATCCAAAATTATGTTCCTATGATCTGATTTCTCACCACTATAAGCTTACCACTAGAGGTAGATCACAAAGCATTTCAAGTTACCATACAATTAGAAGTTCTTACAGTCTGACTTTATATACCTCTCTCTATATATATATTTGCTAAATATTTTTGTGTCTAAAGTTTAGCTTCTTTGTCAAAATGTTATTGATGTGAAACTTGTATTTTTCAGCATGAAGATTTTGAGTATAGGCAATGTATACATACACCCTATGTAAATCTTGTCATAATTATAAAAGTAATCAAACATGCATAATGTTAACTTTTCAGAGCTGAAGTTCCCCTTGAAAGTAGATGTTCATGTGAAAGTTATTCCCACGAGTTAAGGGTAAGATGAGTCTAGAAGCAAATAAGAGGCAAGAAGACAACGACAGAGCCACGGTAACATGTCAGTTACTTTACAGTGTTGCTCAGATGCAGAAGGACACAAACACCTGACAGTTCTTGGTTCCAGATCACGAGACCAGGAAAATGCCAACTGAGCTGATGGTTGAGGCGAGTGTCCCACTCCTTCAGGTGATAACCCTTTCAAATCACCGATTCAACAGGAACTCTCCTTTATTGGGTTATCCATCTTGTAACCTGAAGACTGTTGCTATTGGAGGGCAGAGCAGCTAGAAATGGCTCTTCCGAACGCAGAGAAGATTCCAGAGGTAGGATCGTCTACAACTGTGCAGTCCACAAGGTAAGTGTATCCCAAGTAGCAGATTAGGCAAAAGTAGTCACACCGATATACAAGTTGTTGAAAATACATGTATTTCCAAGATTTGTGATGGCTTCTCAAAAAACTCGAATGAGACTGCCCTTTCAAAGATTTGAAACTTTATCTAAAGAACTGTAGCGCGGGGTCGTAAACTATAGATATGCAGCTCTGCCTGTTTGCCTGTTGCCACGAATGTTTTTCGCCCATCCTACTGTCTCATTGTGCTTTGCTTTTGTTTACGGTTTTCCCTTTCTACTGAAATAGAACATCCTAAAGAAACAGGCACCTGTTGCCAATAATCAAGGCAGTGATTTTCACAAACTGAAGACATGGGTATTATCAAGAAGCGGAGTATTTTCAGCTTCTGGAGACATTGCCATCCCATGTCCACTCTAAACAATACATAGACCCTGCCCTTCACCAAAGGTCACTTTATTTTGAACTCCAGCAACAAGAAATAATCCTGCCAGATGGTTTACTTTTATATAGCTGCAGGTCGACTGGTTTTTTATGAGAAGGTAAGGTTTCTGCATGAAGAGAAAACCAACAGCCTTGCTTGTGTTGCAAGTCCCAAGCTATCTCTCTCATAAACACCACTTCTGAAATTGAAGTGTTAACGCTCTTAAGACACACAGATCATTTTGTAGCCCCCTTTCAGTGTTTAATATCCCTTATCACTAAGGCACATAGCAAGACTCCAAGTAAATTCCCTTGAAGGAACTATAGCCACATGTTTAACCCTAAAGCAACACTCTTGGCTTCTAATTGTAACTTTAACTTGCTCAGGTTTTCTTACGTTGGTGATTTTGCTCTCCTCGCCTTTCCTCCATCCTGCCACTGCATCTTTCATGAGAGGTGAAATCAATCGGTCGCTTTAAAATATCTTCCTGGTCCATGCTTTGGGGTCCATGTAGCATTTGGGTCATGCATAGCATTCTTTTAACACTGCCTTGGTAGAAGGGGCAACCGAAATCTTGGGGAAGCTAACAAAAGTCCTGCTTTGGTGAAAGCTTGGTGGTTCTCTTTAAAATATGCATTGTGCTTTAAATGCTTCTCAAGGATTACTCTAATGTTCTAATTGAGATTAGGTCCCAGTCTTAGGGATGCAGCTTTCACAGTTTAACTTTTCTTCCTGCTGAATGCACCTCAAGTGTCTCTCTTCCAAAACAGTTTCTTTGAACAGGAGTTCAAAGAGGACACTTTCAGCTCCAGTGACTTTGATTTCTAGCTTAGGTGTCCATTAAGATTTAAAAAGCAGGTTTTCCTCTTTTGTTTATAAAGTGAAAAAATAATCATACGTCATCATGGATTTTTATGACACCAAAATGAGTTGATGCATGAAATTAACAGAGTAGTTAAAGGGGGTGAAGAGACACTTTGGGGGGG
>JAGFMF010011938.1:115890-130254 GCA_019455555.1 Galemys pyrenaicus | reverse complement strand
GATCTGCCTGTTCTGCTCCCCGCTCTCTGTGGTGAATCCTCTCACCCCCCCACACCTCTGGCCTGTACCCCAGCTCTTGTATGCATAAATAAATAAATAAAAATCTTTAAAAAAAATAAAAAAAAATAAAAAGCAACTTATAGATTTGATGCAATTCCAATAAAAATCTCAATGCCATTCTTCAAAGAAATGGAACAAATGTTGAAATTCATATGGAATCACAAATAATCATGAATGGTGAAAGCTCTCTTAAAAGGGGAAAGAATGGAGTCACTGCATTTCCATACTTTAAACACTATAAAGCCATTATAATAAAAACAGCAAGGTATAGGAGCAAAAACAGATACACAGACCAATAAAACACACAAAAATAAAACCACAGCAAAGAATATACTCTCAACCAAGGATTGCCTCTTCAATAAATGGAATTGGCAAAACTGGAATGCAACATGCAGACTACTATCTCACACTATCCAAAGGAAAAAAACTCGGGCCTCCCCTGGTGGCGCAGTTGGTTGGGCAACGCACTACGAAGCAAATCGCAGCCACTGAAGCACGAGTTCGATCCCTGCTGCCGGCGGGGGTGGGGGGGGGACCCACATGGCGTGGCAGACCTCTCCTGCTGTGCCCGCTGCTCCCCTCAGCAGTGTACTTCTGTTGATGTGCCTGTTCTGCTCCCTGCTCTCTGTGGTGAATCCTCTCACCCCCCACACCTCTGGCCTGTAGCCCAGTGCTTGTATGCATAAATAAATAAATCTTTAAAAAAGGAAAAAAACTCAAAATGGATAAAAGACTTGGTTATAAGACCTGAAGCCATGAAATATATAGAAGAAAACACAGGCAAAACACACCATGACAATATCTTCAGAAACATCTTTGAGGATTTATCTCTAGTAGCAAGGTAAACAAAGGAGAACATAAACAGCTGGAACTACATCAAACTAAAAAAGCAAAAGAATCAATAACCAAAACAAGAGACATCCTACTGAGTAGGAGAAAATATTTCCATACCATACAGCATATAAACAATTGATGTTAAAGATCTACAAAGAGCTTACACAATGCAACAGAAACTAAACAAACAATCCAGTAAAAAATTAGGCATAACTAAAAAGATACTTAAAAAAAGAAATGAAAATGGCCAACAGGCATATGGAAAAAAATGTGCAACATCACTAATGATCAGGGAAATGCAATCAAAACTACAATAAGATAGCACCACACTCCAATGAGAATGGCCCATATTAAAAAAAATTGGAAACAACAATTGTTGGTGAGGATGTAGAGATAAAGGAACCCTCCTACACAGCTGGTGCAATGCAAACTGGTTCGTCCACTACAGAAAGGTGTGGAGGTTCCTCAAAACACTAAAAATGGATCTACCATTTAATCCAGCAAACCCACTCTTTAGAATCTACCCAAAAGACACAAAAACATTAATTTAAAGGGAAACCTGCACCCCTATGTTTATTGCCGTTCTATTTGCAATAGCTAAGATATGGAAACAACCTAAATGCTGTAAGAGATCAAAGGGTCAAGAATGTGGTATATTTAGTGATCAAAAAAGATAAACTCATGCCATTTGTAGCAATGTCGGTGGAGCTGGAATGGGATTATGATACTAAGCAAAATAAGTCAGAAGGAAAAAGAGAAATATCAGATGGCTTCACTTATAATTGGAATATAGGAAAACCAAACAAAGGGTCAAGAGAAAGAAAACGAGCAGGTTGTCCATGGATCTGTGGTATACAGTAGGAGAGGGATTGAGATGTGGAAGTGAAGAGCTCAAGGGACTTTGGTGATGGTTTATGGGTGATATGCTGATAGGAGAAGTACAGGGACTGCACCTGAGTGGAGAAATCAGATACTGCACAAAGATTAAAAATGATGTAATAAAATAAAAATTAAATAGAGGAGGCAGAGATATTCTTAATTTTAAAATTATGATAGAGGTATATGTCCATACCTCTTCAAATACATGTTATCATACCACACCCTCTACTCCCCAAAATATAGTCATGATAAAAATATTCAAAGAAAACACAGAAATGTTGATCAAAGATATATAGAACTCAGAAAAACAAATCAATTTCTTAAGAAAATTAATGAACACAAGATAGAAATTAAAGATTTAAATGATGAAATAATGGAGAGGCAGCATGTAAAAGAATCAACAAAGGAGTTAAAATTTCTAGAGAAAGCTCTGGAAGTAGAACAGACCAAAATGGAAGATTAAGTGACCTTGAATATCACAATAAACAAAGAATCCATGTGGAAAAGAAATTCAAATACAATGACAAAAAATGAAGATGCACTTCAAGAATTATTTGACTCCATGAGAAATGGTAATGTAAGAATAATGGGTATTCCACAAGAAGACCAGACAAAAAGAAAAAGGAATAGAGAACTTATTCAAAGAAATAAGAAAAACTTCCCATACCTGAGTTAGAGACTAAATATACAAATCCATGAAGTTAAAAGAACACCACATTTCCAAAATGTAGTAAAACCTCCACCAAGATAATTACTAGTGAAAGTTTCAAGAGTTCATGACAAAGAATATTAAAACTGGCTGTGGAGAAAAAGCAGATAACCTATAAAAGTACTCTGTCTTAAATCTGATTTCTTTGAGGAAACACTGCGGACAAGGAGCGAAAGGAATGACATGATTAAAATATTTTTAAAGAGATAAAAACTGCCAGCCATGAATATTCTATCCTTCAGATATGAGGGAGAAATAAAGACCTTCTCAGGCGAACAGAAGCTGAAGGAGTTTGCAATTGTATACATATTACCTCAGATAATTCTAACAATTCTGTGAAGAACTTATTACCTGCATTTTGGTATGAGGAGAATGAGCTGTGGAGAGATTAAGCAATTTTCCTAAGGTCATCGGGCTGATAAACAGTAGAGGCAGGTGTTGATTTTGGGTCTGTCAGATGTTAAAGTTTAGTACTCTTAATATGTTTACTTTGTCCTTGGTACTACTGGACAATGTATCACATTTTTTATGTGTGTGTTTAAAGCAAATAAATGAAACCTAACAAATAAATGAAAAGGACCTTGACAGCTTCTGACTCTCATGACAGTGTTTGTATAATTGTGAACTAAGAAACTGAATGAATTTCTTTATAAAAATTAAAAGACAATCTCACTTCAGACTAAAGAAAGACATTATGGTATGTAATCACAGTTCCTATGGATCAAGTTATAATTCTCTAGCTTGATACATTTCATAAGCTGTCTTTATCTTAGCATTCAAATGATGGAAAAATGTTGCCTATTAGAAATAATTATCATTTATAATCTTTTAACAGATTTATGATATCAAAGAATTCAAAAAATGATTTATGATATTTATAGAAACTTCATAACTAGAATATTTTCAATTTTGCATTTTTATTGCTGTAATTTTTAAGAAAATACTAGTTAGTAATAAAATGGGCTCAAAGGTCTAAATAACTTTTTTCCAAATAAGAAAAATATTAGGGATTTTATGGAGAAAAACATTTAGTGAAGTCATAGAAAATGAAACTACAGTCTCATTTTCACATTTCATGTAGAGGTATATTCAGTGGTCAAGTCTCAATTATTTAACTCAAAAAAATCCAATTTTTTTTATTTTGCATCTTAAGCCTCCAGTATTTCATCAATTACAGGTCAAGTTTCCATACAAAGGCATTGGTTCTCCCAATTATGAGTCTGTTCTGGTAAGCTGTGACTCCCTGCTGTCACTGTCTATCCAACTTTGAGGGTAGGATTGCCTTGTGTCCTTCCCTCTCCTATGACTTCAAGTAGAACTATTAGATGTTCATTCTGTAGTCTCACTAGGATGGACTCCTTACATGTGGAACTAGAAAACAGAAGTACTATTTAAGTTCTTTAATCAGAGGGGTTCCGTAGACATAGGACACAGCTGAGGTCAGGGGTGAGGTACCAAAGTGATACAGGAAAATTTAGTACATAAAACCCTCTGCCCCAACTCCCCATCATGACTTCCTGAACTTTGGAGATTAGACATTTACTCCCAGACAGGATACTTTGATTGTTCTCTCCAAGGAAATGGAGCAACCCGAGAAGATGAGGAAGTATTTAATTGGAGGCCTTCTCATTCAATCACCCTTATAGAAGTCTACTCATTAACAAGTCCTGCCAATATAATTCTGTCGAGAATTACTGGACAGTTGAAGCAAGCTTTTGATTGAAAAAATGGTGGCCAAAATAAAGAAGGAGCTAGAGAAAACATAGTGCAGAGAGTAAAAAATAAAATTTTAAGCGCATATAATGTGTATTTCCAAAGATAAAGTGTTTCAATTGTGTATAGGAGGCTATAAAAATGTGATACTCAGTGACCAACAACAGCTCTCAGAAGATTTTTAAAAATAGCAGCAATGAAAAAAAAATAGCAGCAATGAAAATTCAATAGAAGACTTAGAAGTTAATATTCAGGAAATTTGGGTCTCCCTAGTGGCGCAGTGGGTTAAGCAACACACTATGAAGCAAACCGCATGACTCCATGACTCAGTCTCTTTTCTAGTGACTACCTCAAACCTTCTTCTCACTCATTTAGCTCCAACCCTCTGCCAGCCTTCTTATTTTCAGCTAACAATTTTGCTTGGAAAAGTTTGGAACCAATTAAAAGATATCTTAATCAAACTTCTATCATCACAATATCCTACCTGCATCATGAGGCCTATCTTCTACCTTCTCTCTCCTTTTATTGGATAAATTCTCCAAAGGCAAACTTCTCCACTTGATATTAGATTTCATCCCCTCTTAACTACTCAAGGAGATTGCACTAGCAGTACATCAACCTTCTGTTAAAACTTTACTTGTCAGGGCCTCCCAGGTGGTACAAGGGGTTAAGTCTCAGCATTATCAAGCTATTGCCAGCCACTGCAGCATGGTTTTGATGTCTGGCCAGCACAACAGACCTTTCCTGTCTCACCTGTTGTTCCCCTCAGCAGTGTATTTCAGTAGATCTACCTGTTCTTCTCCCACTCTGTCTCTGGTGAGTCCTCTCACACCCATACCCTGCACCTCTGACCTATACCTTAGTTCTTATATGCATAAATAAAATAAGTATTAAAAAAATTAAAACCTTAACTTCTCAAACTATTGCTCTAAATATTTCCTTCCCTTTTCAACAGCACTCCATGGGACTTCTCCCTAGACTTTCTATTTTATAGCTGCACTTGATATTTCAAATTTAATATGAACAAAACTGAGCTACTGATATATTTTATGACCTGTTCCTCCCACAATTTTTCTCACCTCGGTGAAGGGCAATTCCCTTATTCTATTTTTGCAAGGCAAAAACTGTAAGGTAGTGATGAGTTCTGTCTTTCTCTCACACTCCACATCCAGTAAGTCAGCAAATACCATTAGCTGTGCTGTTAATAAGTTTAGAATTGATCACTTCTCACAACTCAACTATAAACACTCCAGTGCAATCCATTACTCTTCACCCGGATTACAAAAATAGCATTCTAAATATTCATTCCCTACCTATTCCTTTAAGTTATTCTTTACCCAGCTACTGAAAATTAGAGCTGTTACATTTCTGTGCTCAGATAGTTCTGAAAAAGAACTTTGAAATGGCCAGCTTTAAGGTCACTTTGACAGAACATATATGCAAGCAGAAAGAAATTTCTGTTTTGAGAAAATAGATATGTTTATGCTTTAAATGATGATGATTTGTCAATCTAAAAATTTACCAAGGAAACATGCTGTTGGATTAACAAGAGTTATTAAATAAATACAGAAACCAAACAAAAAATTGTTTACTCAATCTAAATGACCTTCCTGGAAGAATTAATCCTCAGGGGATTTCATTCCTATTTAGGATCAGATTTTCTCTAATATCCAGTGGAATCCATTGAGTTCTGACAAGAAATAGCAAAATAGTAACAATACTTAACAGAACTTCGGGGAGTGCCATGATGGGCTGCATCACACCCATTCACTAATTACACTCACATTACCTAGGGGAAAATATCACTTTTTATTTTTTAAGATATTGAAACAAAGAGTTCACAACATTGTTGAATTAATTCATTTGTTTTGAAAACTTCTTTTAAGATATTTTTATTACATAATATTTTGTTATATACTCAATATTTCAATATATACTAAAAAAATTAAGAATTTAAGAACTGGAACATTATCAATACCATTATAGTAATTCCTTGGCTGCTTCCTTCCACATCCTATCCTCATTGCTAAAATAGCATTCTATATAGCTAACTTTGATACTTTCTGTTATGGTTCAAATTGATTTCCTCTGGCTTTACTCTCTGGAGAAGAACATCTATGAAACATCTTTGCTTTCACTCACAAGTAAGTGAGCATTTGCAGTATTTAGAGTTCTTATCTGGATATAAGTCCAACTGTGACACAATCTTACTTTGACCGTAGAAAAGTTAACTCTTCTGAGTCATAATTTCCCCATCTGTAAAGCAAAGATAATAATTTCTAATTTCCAGGATTATTGTAAGGATTCATTTTCTATAGCTATTTTGATAGAAAACAAAATATTGTAATCTTGCCTTACAATTTTTTTGCAGTGTTAAGAAAAATAGTTAGATTGTTTATTTTGTGGTTAATTTCTTCCTTTGGTAATACTTGCTTCAAAATTAATTAAGCATAACCTAAAAGGAAATATTTCACCCTGTTTTTTCCTAATATTTTAATAGCTGAGTCCATAGAGGGCAATTTGGCTCAATTTATCAAAACAAAAATATTCATACCCTGTGACCCAATAACTTTAACTGCTAGATTTTTATTCTATGGATAATCTTATATATCTTCCAGATAAAATATCTGAAAATGAAATCTGTTGCATCATATTTATAGTAAAATATAGAAAACATCTATACATTCTTTATTAAAAGCCTGTTTAGGTGAACTATAGTATACTCATTAGAGTAGATTACTAAGCAGGTTAGATGATGACTTTTATATGCACTGAAATGAAACAATCTTTGAGTAAGATCTCAAGGAACAGAGTAGAAGTGGTATTCTATGTATGTATATTGGCAAATGCATGGGTTATTAATAGAAATATCTCCATAAAATTGGGCACACTGTTTGTCTCTAGAAAAGGGCATTGGGTAACTTAGAAAAATGAGAGATATTTAAGTTTTTATTGCATACACTAAGTATCTTTATTTCATGGGTATATAAATCTTCCTATACATTTGCATACCTATATCCATACATACATCCACAAACACACATACATAATTTTTAAATACAAAAATAAATATATACTCATGATTTAGAGAAATACACTGTCTAACATTACTTTTCATTTCTCCTTTCCCCTCTTATCAAAGAGGGCTGAATTTCTTTTGTTTGTTGACAAACCACAGACATTTCTACTTTTACAAGTAGCCCAAACAGTCACTGTTGAGTAATTAGAGAAGTAACTGCTTATAGGAACTCTTAATAAATATGCCAATGTAGTTGAGTCTCTGCAATCTAAAAGAGAAGTGGAGATTCCATAGTTATAAAGGCAGGAAAGAATCTTCTTGGGTGGAATTGTTTGTGGACCAAACTGAGTAACTGTCAAATAGTTTTCAATGTATTACATACCATAAATGTTGATTAGATTTTTTAAGATAGTTCAGTTTGCATCATATAAATATGTGAAACATTACAAAATGTTCACTATATATAAAAATATATTAGAGGATAATGGCAATAGGTTTGAAAACTTATTTCAAAGTTTTAAAAGATGTGTTTAAACTTTAACATATCTACGAGAAAAAAGTTAAAATTTCAATATGAAAAAAGAATTAGGAAGATTTTATGATATTTTGTAAACCACCATCTTGGTTGTAGGTAAAGACTGCTTCAAATTCTATATTTTGTGATCATTCCATTGACTGCCAGTGAGAAATAAGAAAAGTAAGTTCCTTAAAAGAATTCTAAAAGGTTCTAGGGAAAAAATTCACATTATCATTTGCATCCTCACAATACAGGTCTAAAGGCATGCCAATCAGATAAGTGCCAATTCACTAATGTTTTCCCAACACCATACCCTTCACCATCCCCAGGAATTCCTGTTTGTTTTCTATACAGTCATACAAATAACCTAGAATGACAGTAGTAATACATACCTTCAAGGGAAGGATGTCCTTGTTTCTTGGATCGTGGTGTTGTACAACATATGGTTTGACAGATTTTAAGTTCTAAGTATATATTTTTAGACATGATGCTTCTTTATCCTTATCTTTTAATAAAGGATGAGCTATTTGCTAAACTGTGACTTGCTTTTCACAATAACACTTCAGCTAGAAAGCAAGTGGCTTTGTCAGTTTAGACAGTTTGGTGAGATAAATAATTTAGTCTGTAGGAGTAGCATGTCTGGAGAAGAAATTTAAGTAGGGGTTCAGATATTGCAGGTAATTAATTAAATGATCTTAGGGTAACTGCTTCACAATGACAAATTTAAAGATATACTAAAAACATATGCAGGTCATAAATCATAATTGTGATCTCTGGGGTTTTATAGAACACATATCTTATTACATAGTAGAGGACAATTTGATTGTTTTATGTGATTTAAACATTTGAAAATTGTCTCTTTCATTTTTGTCTTGCTAATATTCACAGAAAATCACAATGTCTGGTCAAAATGGAAAACAGAATCAATCTAAGGTTTGTATTTAGTGTAAGAAAAAATACTTTAGAGCACTAATCATAACTAGACATATGCTTGAGTTTTAAAGACACTTTTCTAAGAATAATTCTAGATATTATAACAGAGATTGCATCTTCAGATTTTCATAGTAATTAAATGGGTACTAGAGGTGCTGTGTCATGATACTCTTCAGCACTAGGAAAATCACATATAGTAGATTTGCCTGGGCAAGTAAGAGATCAACTCCTTCCATCTTATAGCTATTTGGAACATTATCAATCTTATTAATAGAAACAGATGTCATTAAAATGTGCCCTCATTTTATTCTTCTCCTTTGTCAAACTTAAGGACTGTGCCTTGTGATGTTAGCAAAGCTTACTTCTTGGTAAAGGGATTGCCCAGCATGGTTCTAGGTGTATATTCCTGCATTCCTCAATTTACAGATGAGTTGGGTTCCCAAGCTTTGCTACATGGAATAGAATTTCTAATTAAGACAATGTTATAGATGTAGGTGCCTGTAGGTGCTAATGTTCTGAGAAAAATCCACAAACCAAATGCTAAAAAAATAGTAGTAGAAAAAATAGTAAAAAAATAAAACTGCTGCACAGGCGCACCATCACCTCAGTTAGTCCCTTGTGCACTGGTGAAATGGTGGTGGGAAATCCATGGGGACCACAATTGATGTCAAATATATATAAATAAAAATAAATGAATGAAACTGCTGTAAAACAAGTTTCAAAGTAAAAAACAACAAACTCATTGAAAGTAACTCATGTTGAATACTGGTTTCTGATGATAAGATTCCATTACAGGAAAATAAATAAACACACTTTTGTAGGAATTTTCCCTATTAAATTTATGTTATAACAGTCCTAGTGGATTAAGTGGAGTGACTAACAAGTTGAGATGGAGAGTAGAGGAGCAAGCAAGCAAGCGATCAGAGGCAAGCAAGTATAATGTGATTACAAAACTGAGACTACATGGTATTAGAAAAAAAATGCCAATTACCAATTCCTTTCTCTAGAAAATAATTTCTTGGTATGTAAAACATCATTGACTAGGTTTCTGCTACTTGCAGCTCCAATACAAACCCGATAGAGTGTTCAGTAAATTTCTGTAAATGCATAAATAGTAGAGTGAGAAGAGGATGAGCATGGAGACAAAGATCTCAAGTCTGATTCTGCTTCTCCACCAGTAGTAGTAGACAAAGAAGTTTTTCCAATTTCTCTTTCTTCATTCTAATAAAGTAACCTCTCTTTTTTTTGAGGACATGCTTCTCTCTAACACCAGATGATTTTGTTGGGATCACCAATCACATGTACTGCCACCCATACTCTTCTTCCAAAGTAATGGGGGTTATCACAAGACTAAAAAAGCCAGCCAATCAGATTAATTATGCTTCATTTTATGTTCAAGACTGCCTTTCCCCTTGATCTTCTTGTTAAAAGGATGCAAATTTAGAGATGCTTGAAGTCACATATCTCATCCCATTAAGACTACGGGAGAATGAGGTTTACATAGAGAGAGAAGTAGAGACAAGATGCAGAGAGAGCTGTGAACCTAACTCCTGTATTTAGCCATGGATAAGAAAATCTCTGCCTCTACCTCCCCATGTTATAAGTGGAAAAAATCCTCTCCATTCTCTACCGTTATGCCTGAATGGGGTGCACTACCTGAGAAAGCAAGTCACACCGCTGTAAGAACAAGAGGAAATTTTATTACAAGCTCGAGGTTGGGCCCAACCACATGCCAGGGACACCTGGGTGGTAGGTAAAGGCCCCGAGCATGGGGGAGGGTGAGACTTTATACGGGTTGCAAGTGCTGGCTTAGGTGTAGCACAGGTCGCTGTCTGATTGGCTGACCCGCACAAAATTTCCATATTAGGCGTGGTAGGTCCGTTATCATGGTGATCAGCTGGCAGCCATGTTGCCATGGGTGATTGGCTGGCTGCCATGGTCCGAGGTCAGGTGGTGGTGGCCTGGTGTGGGGTCATGCCTTAGGCCCTGTCCTGGGAGAAAAAAGGACTTAAGCCTAGGAAGGGCGGTGGCTGACTCCAGATGGAGTTGTTACGTTGTCATGCCCTTCACTACCTTTTTTGGAATTGAATTAATTTGAGTGATATAAAATTCTGCCACTTGCAACTAAAGAATTCTGTGTAATACAGTCACCAGCAACATTATTTGTTAGATAAGTCATTTTTGAGCCTAACTTTTCTTAGGCTCAGAGGTTGGAAAAGGTAATCGTTAACATTCTTTCAAGCTCAGTTTCCATTTTTCACACTTATATAAATCTATAGCTATAGCTCAGATATGCTCATCTATCTAAGTACTTGGTGTTTATATTTTAAAGGGAAAATGGAGATACTATTTTTCCATCACAGGATTAAATTAATTAATATAGGTGAATTAAAATAGTACCTGCTAGACAGCATTATATGAGTATTTTCAAATGCTATTTTCTCTTATATGTCTTTTCCTTCAAAATTCCTTTTATTTAGGTGCACTTAAGTCAACAAACTAAGTTATAGCAAATGTGACTAGCTCATTATAAAGTATTGGCAGAATACGGCTAGTAGCCAGGTGGCCCTTGAGCTAAGAATTGTTTTTATATCTTGAAAGTGTTAAAAAAAGAGAGATGAATTTGCAAGAGATAGTATGTGGTCCACGAAGCCTAAAATATTTATTATCTGACTGTTGGCTTAATTTGTTTTCCTTTCAAATGTGCTTATGATTTAAAATCAACATGCTGGGCCCGCCCTGGTGGCGCAGTGGGTTAAGCAACGCACTATGAAGCAAACTGCAGCCACTGCAGCACGAGTTCTATCCCTGCCGCCGGCCAGGAAGGAGACCCACATGGCGTAGCATACCTCTCCTGCCTCGTCCACTGCTCCCCTCAGCAGTGTGTTTCTGTCAATCTGCCTGTTCTGTGTCCTGCTCTGTCTGGTGGATTCTCTCACCACCCCCACATCTCTGGCCTGTACCCCAGTGCTTGTATGCATAAATAAATAAATCTTTAAAAAAAATAAAATAAAATCACCATGCTGCAAATACTAAGGAATAAATCTCTAAAGGTGGAATTTCAAATACTATACATAGGAAGGGAAATAGTTTTGGAAAAGGAAGATTTTATTCCATCTTGGGAATATTTGTTTCCTTGATATTGTTAGAGTCAGAGTTGTCTAAACTTAGCTGACTGAAACTTGAAAAATGACCTACAGGCCTTATCTAGTAGGTCAGCTGGTCCCATACCTTAGGCTCTCTTGGGCAGTTAAGGGCAGGGCGGATGAAACAAGAATGTTACCTTAGTATCTAGCAGGTCAGCTGATCCCATACCTTAGGCTCTCCTGGACAGTTAAGGGCAAGGCTATGAAACAATGTTATCTTAGAATGTGCACCCAGGTATGGGGCAGAAGCCTGAGCCCGCCAAAAATGGATCTCCTGTAAGTTTAAAAATTTGAAACTTGGGCCTCCCTGGTGGCACAGTGGGTTAAGCAACGCAATAAGAAGCAAACCGCAGTCATTACAGCACTAGTTCGATCCCTACTGCCGGCCAGGGAGGGGACCCACATGGCGCAGCAGACCTCTCCTGCTGTGCCCGCTGCTCCCCTCAGCAGTGTACTTCCATTGATCTGCCTGTTCTGCTCCCTGCTCTGTCTCTGGTGAATCCTCTCACCCCCCACACCTCTAGCCTGTACCCCAGCTCTTGTACGCATAAATAAATAAATCTTTAAAAAAAAAAATTTGAAACTTGTCTCTCATTGAAACTATTTGCTGTGCTCATTGCGCGGGCTTTGATCTCTCAGCCTATTGGCTAAATTGGCTATAAAAGCTCAATCCTACTTCCTATCTGGGTCGATTGTCTCAGCCAGACCTGTGTGTCACGGTTGAACGGTCGGCCCCAGCATGCTGGTGTAACTAAAGCTCTACATGACCATTGCAGCCCTGTGTCCGCTCTTTGTTCTTTTGGGGTGCCCACGGAAACTCGGTACTTTACAATATGTGGTGAAATAACATTGTCTACCAGTGATTAAGAATCACGTCAGGGTAGTTGAAGACACAGAATTGAGACAGGAGGCTACTTGAATGTGCTTGCTTTTTTCAAATCCTTGCAGGTAGTCTTGTAAAGGAGAACACTAACAATTCATATAAACCACTGCTTAATGAATTATAGCAAATCATTACTTACTCTCTGTCACAAGTAACTTTTTTGCTTTAGTTAATTGTGTTACCAGTCCAGTGACTACAAAGTGGAACCTGACAGAACTGGTCAGATCCAGTTGGTGGAGAATGTATCAGAAGACCCCTGAGCTTACTCTAATTTTGTCCTTATTATAATACCAAAACCTTCCGCACTAGGAGGGATTTTGTCTTCCAAATTCTGAACATGTTCCCCTACTGTTGCTGTACAAGTTTGCCTCCAAAACACCCTCCCTTTCCCATCTCCATGAAGAATTAACATCACCCCTTGTGGCCTATGTGGGAGAGAGGCTGTTGTCCCTCAGAGAGACACTCACCTGGAGCATTCTCTTGATCTACTGCATCATTGAATCTCAGCTTCAAAATCAACTGTCATAGTTAGTGTCCTCATTTCATTCTTGAGTGAGGAATTGAAGAATCTCCAACTGTTGGCTCTTAATAGAATTATAGGATCAGACAACCCAAAAGGTACTTTGCTGCAGTCCAGCTCTGGCCAAAGGCCAGTTCCCCAAAGGATGGAACAGAAGTCGGTGAAGGGCCTCCCTGGTGGTGCAGTGGGTAAGCAATGCACTCTGAAGCAAACCACAGCCGCTGCAGCACGAGTTCGATCCCTGCCGCCAGCCAGGGAGGGGACCCACATGGCACAGCAGACCTCTCCTGCTGTGCCCGCTGCTCCCCTCAGCAGTATACTTCTGTTGATCTGCCTGTTCTGCGTCCCACTCTCTGTGGTGAACCTCTCACCCCCCCACACCTCTGGCCTGTACCCCAGTGCTTGTATGCATAAATAAATAAATCTTAAAAAAAAAAAGTCGGTGAAAATGAGGGGGGTTTAGGGTTACAAAACTCAAATTGGGGTATGGTATATGTCCTACTGAAAAGTCTCAGCAGGTCTTTATTTATACATTAAGGAGAAAGGGGTGGGATTACTTCAACACAGGCATTGATCAGGAAGTTAACAATAACTACTTTTTTTTTCTTTCAAGAGCAGCTTGGGGTCTTGTGACCTTCAGCCAGGATAGATGACATAGGTGATTACAAAATGAAGACAGCATCTTTCCACTAGTGTTAGTTATTATGATTGGTTAATTTATATTATGGCAGTTATACTAGTTTTATGCAATCACAACTAATTTTTCTATTTTCGCTCTTAGTATAAGATGAATTATTAGTTTAAGGTCAAATTGGTGTCAGCATTCTACTACAGGCCTGCAGGAAGGGGAAGGTACCCAAATTAACATCTGAATAGTATCTGTACCTTTGCATTTGGCTTTCAATATGAATCATTGGTTTCTTTGTCTCTTAGATTTAGTTGATAATGTATGTTGCTAAGGTAGCTTTTGTACTGAATTAAATTTAATTAACACAGGGTCTCCCTGGTGGCTCAGTGGGTTAAGCAAACTGCAACTACTGCAGCACGAGTTAGATCCCTGCTGCCGGCCAGGGAGGGGACCCACATGGCACAGCAGACCTCTCCTGCTGTGCCCGCTGCTCCCCTCAGCAGTGTGTTTCGGTCAGTCTGCC
>JAGFMF010011938.1:94869-111178 GCA_019455555.1 Galemys pyrenaicus | reverse complement strand
ACATTCAGATGCTAATCCCTTGAGATTGTGTCTGTCTGTCATTTAGCCGAATCCTTGTCCACCTTCCCTGGGTCCCTGTCCCGGTGGTCTCAGTGCTCCGGCTGCACTGGTCCGTCGCACATTTTCAGTAGTCTGATGAACCTCCACACAGCTTTCCACAGTTAACTTTTATTTTAAAAAGGTTAAAACTTTTAACCAGCTTCTATTGTACAGGGCAGGGCAGCACCCCAGAACCCCCAAACCTGACTGCTCTAAACAGGTTCTGCCATCTGCTGCATTAAGACAAAACATATAAGACCTTTAGTGGAAAGGAACTTTAATACAATTAGTGAACAATACACAAATGACAAAGAATATAGTTACTAAGTCAAGCACTTAAAGTTACCCATTCCCCTCTTGGGTAAAAATCGAGCCAAACAGGATTGGCCCAAGAAAGCCTGCCACAAATCTAAAGCACCTTCTGGTGGAGAACCAGAGAAAAGGGTCAGACTCAGACAATCCTGGGGGAAAAGAGCAAAATCAAAATCAAGATAAAAGCTGCCATTATTAACCTCCTCATGGGTCTCACCCACATCTGCTCCAACCAGTCCAGGACCAAGAAGCAAGCAGTTTCTTACATGTCTCTGCTCCATTGGCCTCCTCCAGGTCTCTTTCTTGCTCACCATACTGCTTCCTTCCTACTCCAGTCTCTTCTCTAGCTTTTTCCCTCTCTCCTAAGCTCCATCTTCCTTTGGGTGGAGAGGGAACCTGGAACTTCCCATTTTCCTGGGAACCATCCTGTTACACTAGGAAAAACTCCACTCAACCATGTTACTACTAGTTGCTCTCACACTTTTTCCTCTCTGTTCCCTCATCATTGCTTATTCCCTGTCTCTGATCTTCTCCCCTACACTTTTATTATTTCCAACCATACTTTTTCCTAATTACATTAATCGAGTAGAGGCTTGGGTCACCTATGCCTTTGGAGAAGAGGTAGGAAGAAGCATATAGGGAAGTAGACACTCAGGCTGAGTGTGACCTACCACTGAAATAAGGCCCGGAAGACAGGGATTTATCTTATTTTCCACTATATCCATCTACCTTCTCCTTTCCTCTGGAATGTTCTGGTGTCCAATAAATGCTCACTCAATCATTTAATAAAATACAGGAAATGTATACACAGGGTCTACAGTGACATACCACCAGTAACAAGACAGTAGTCACTGCTCTTATTGGAGGTAATGATAACATCTCCAAAATTATTAACGATTAAACCTCTGCAGAAATGAGAAGTAAAAAATACTGACGAAACGCCATCACAATCCAACTGTTATCATACATTTGTTATTCTTTTTACTGTTTTATAATATGCATTTAAAATATATTAATATTTGTAATCACAAAATTTTGGATAGGAAATATGGAATATATTTTCAAAATAATCAATACCTGTATCAGCAAAACCAAATTTAGGTGATGGTGCCTAAGTATGCTTGAAATAACCTTTGACAATCTATGACAGCACAACAAAGCATGTAGCATTAATCACAGAAGACTTGATGATAAAGGAGGCATAAAGTATGTATACTCTTGCTGGCTCCCACTTTGAACGTTTTAATGTTCTCATCAGAAAAAATGAAAGGATTGGGGTTTCATATCTCAAAGATCTTAAAGTATAGAACTTACTGATCCTTGAAAAGATTTGTTTTATAGTATGATTGTAAAATCTTTCATATAATTTATATTTACATATATACATGTATGTCATATATGATAGTAAATATTTTATTTTTAGTTATGATGCAGATTTATTTTTTAAAATTTATTTTTCTTACAGTGTTTGCTTTCTTTTCTGGGTGTAGTCCCCACAGAATTTCCATCACCAATTCACCCCATGCACTATCACCATAGTCCCTTGTGCTCTTCCAGTCCCTGCCTTGATCCTAATCCCTACCTCTTCCCTTCAGATTGCCTATGATTTGTAGTTATCTGCTTATTTTTGTGTTGTTGTTGTAATTATTATTATTTTCCTTGATCCCCTATATTCCTCCTATAAGTGAGACCATCTGGTATTTTTCTTTTACCTTCTGATTTGTTTCACTGAGCATAGCCCTTCAAGCTCCATATGATAGTAAATATTAACTTGGGTATAGGAGCTCCTCTCATGCAGAACTAGATTTTAGAAATTCACATAAAGACCATTTCTTAATTTTGAGGACTTTGTTTTTTAAACTGTAAGGAACTACAATAGGTAACTTACTAGACTGATTATCAGTAATTTTAAGTCCAAAGGTAAATCTAGTTAATTCAAAACAAATAGCTCTTGGGCCTCCCTGGTGGCGCAGTGGGTTAAGCAACGCACTATGAAGCAAACAGCAGCCACCGCAGCACGAGTTCGATCCCTGCTGCCGGCCAGGGAGGGGACCCACATGGTGCGGCAGACCTCTCCTGCTGTGCCCGCTGCTGCCCTCAGCAGTGTACTTCAGTTGATCTGCCTGTTCTGCTCCCGCTCTGTCTGTGGTGAATCCTCTCACCCCCCACCTCTGGCCTGTACCCCAGTGCTTGCATGCATAAATAAATAAATCTTTAAAAAAAAAAAAAACAAATAGCTCATAGTAATCTAAGAGACAGAGTGAAAATAAAATATTAATTAGTTCACTGGCACAAAAAAGGGACAAAATTCCACCTAAATGCTTTTATGCAGGGGTAACTGCAAGAAATTCTTCCTTCCAAGTAGAGTTTAGGACCAATCCCTTTTCTTTGTTTTTCTAAGGACCGAACTAGCACCTACTCCTGAATAATTTACTAATCTGAAGCTTATTTCGTTAATGTAGGTATTTTTCTTTTGGAGGTCACAACAGAATTGTCTTGCATTGAGTCTTAACCACCAATTCTACCATCCCCTGGTAGGTGAGCTCAAAGGGACGATGGAGGTCTAAGGAGACCTTTCCAGAGGAGAAAAGGAACCCACTGTTAAGATTAGGTTTCTGTTGACATTTTAACCCTAAAATCGTCACAGAGTCGAAAGGACCCAAAACGAATTCGTGCTGTAAGAAGAGTGAAGGTGCATTACAATTGTTTCCTAGCGTGGAGGCTGAAGCCCAGTTCTTGCTAGCAGCCACACTCCAGATTTCCAAAATAATTCAGAAAAGAGAATCTGGTTACAGAAAGTCACAGGTTCCATAGCGTTCTCCTGCGCGAAGTGCCACGTAAACCAACATCCTGTTAAACCCATTTATAGGGCTAATGGCCATAACAGGTTGCAAAATAGGTACATAATAGCGACCTTTCCACAGCGTGTGGCCACCAGCAACAAGACACTAACTCCGTGTTTGAAAAACTCCGGACTCCATCTCCAAACAGCCCTCCCCAACGTTCACCACGATCTCCCGTCGCCCCCTGCCGGCCTTCTCGCTTCAAGTTATGGAGGATGGCCGTCAGTGACGTCACTTCTACGCGCGACACACGACCGGAAGTTCGTCTGGCCACTTGTGCCCCCTTTTCCGCTCAGTTCCCAGAGGCGAGGTGAAGATGCCAGTGGCATTTAGTGCAGTCCAGACGGAGGTCGGTGATTCGCTGCCACCGCTGTGCTTTCTCTTTTTACAAGCAGATTTGGAGAACTTTGATGTGCAGCGGGGTTCTATCCTGCGCAGTCTTTTCAGAGTTGTTCTTGGGGGAGGAAGAAGGCGGGAAGAGTCCATGGACTGGAATTTGGAGTTAGCATGGTTTTTAGTTAACCAGGACAACCGGGGCCGAACCAAACGCTTTAGCTAAAGACAAGCTAGTAAAGGAACTCGGCGCGCCTCCAGATTTTGTAGTTTAAGAAAGAACGCTTACCTTTCAGGTTGTGGGGTTTAAATACCAATGTATGAGAGGCATTTAGCTCTGGTTTAACGAGTCGTACTCAGAATCTGCTACCTTTCACATCAAAACTTGCCGTTTTCTTCTCAATATCTGAGAGGTGCATAGTATATAGGAAGTTATGCATCACTTGATAACACGCAGTGTTCACTAGGTTCGATCTCTTCAGTATGACAATATTTTGCCCCTCTCCCCCTTGCTGTTTCTAGGGGCAACCGTTTTCCAGCTTTTCCGGAGGAGAGCAAAATCTTCTTTCCATAAGACAAATGAGGTGAGAAATGCACTGCTATCACTAAAGCTATCCAAAATTAATTTGTTTTCTCAGAAGGTCAACGGTGCTTAGCTATTTACATTAAAATTCCTTTTTATCAGGCCAGTGGTGGAACAATATAAATTCTCTTTTATTCCTTAGACCTCATAAGTTACAGGTATAGCGATATTCAGTATGTTAGTTTTGAATTTTAGCCCTTGAAAAAATGGTTTTGATTAATTAAAAAGGTCAATTTGAGAGAGTGATATAAATTATGGAATGTTTTTGATATTTGTAGATGGAAACTATGGATGCTTTACTTTAGGCTCCTTAAATATTTATCTTCCTATATGTTACAGAATTTTGAGTAGAGTTTGGGTGCTGAAAGAGTACAGTATCATTGATATTCTGAAGATTTGACTTTTGTATATTAAAAAATGGAAAAAAAGCTAGTGTGCATTACTTTTTGCACTCCCAGGCCAATATATTTTTAATTTCTTGTTTCATTGCAAAATACCACATATTCATTAAATATATCTAACTTTTTCAGAAGTAGTACAAAGCACTGATAATTTTTCAAGAGATAATTGTTATTCTGTCCATCCCTCTCCCCACCCCATTTTAATGTCCTCCCACCCATCTTTTTATGTAAGTGGTATTCAATATTAGGCAATATGTAGGATAGAATATTTTGGTCATCTTCTGTTGTGTTAGAGCTTTTTATTTTTTAGAGACTGTTTAGTATTATATTGCATCGATGTATCACAATTTGTAAATCATTCTGTTGGTGGCTACTTAGGTTCCTTTTTCCAAAGCTAATAATATTCTATGGTCATTTTTTTTTTTTTCCATACAAATGTGTATTTTTGTTCTTTTATTTACTTTGGGTAGTCTCCCAAACATGGAAATGCTGTATTAAAGGATAATTTGGATGGTGCCAAATCTCCCTTCAAGAATGGTATTTGAGTGTTTCTCTTCCATTTCCTCATAATGCTCATGAGTTACCATTGTCACAGTTTTTGGGTTTAACTGACACTGCTTATACTGTTTTTTGGGTAAATTTACTGCATTTATTGTAATAGATTTTAGCTGTTGCTTGTCCTAAGTCCAATTCAACTCTTGTTTTCTATATAAGTAGAACAATTATTTTTAGATTCTTTACTAATATTATGAAACAAATGGTTTACTTCATCAGTATCTGTTTAGTTAAGTATTTATAGGAAGATCATATGTGAATGGGATCCTCTACTATGGATAGGCATCAGAAATACAGGCCTTTCCAAATAAATAGCTTAACCAAAGCCAGGAAGACAAGAATGGGCAAAGATATTGAGGGTCAGAGGTTTGAAAGGCAATGGAGATTTTTTTTTTTAAAGAGAATTAACTTTTTTTTTTTTAAGATTTTATTTATGTATATAAGAGCTGGGGTACAGGACAGAGGCACAGGACTTGCGGAGGAGCGGTATGTGTGAGAGAAGTCATCAGAGACAGAGTGGGGAGCAGAACAGGCAGCTCGACCAAAATACACTGCTGCTGAGGGGAGCAACGGGCAAGGCCTGAGAGGTCTGCTGTATCACATGGGTCCCCTCCCTGGCTGGGGATCGAACTCACGCTGCAGTGGCTGTGGAAGTCCCATAGTGTAGCACTCAACCCCTTGTGTCACCAGGGAGTTCCCAAGATAGTATTTTTAAGGTGAGAGCTAGAGAGGTCTTTCCTCAGGTAATAAGAGACAATTCACATCTTTGTTTTACAGGTCTACTGTGGTGGCAGTTTTCAATGAGTGATATTTAAAGAAGCAATTTAGGTGCCCATTGTAGTTTGGGTGAAAGAATAGCAAGAAGAGAGGTTGGATTCCAGAATACTGAAGAAGCTGAGTCTATAATTTGATGACTGGGGTTGAGGAAATAAGAAAACAAAGCTCTTTTAGACTTCTGTCATGAATGACCATTAGGATAGTGATAGTGATTTCATTTATCAGAGGAGCTGGGAAAAATGCTGAGTTCTGTTTTGGGCATTTGTATGAAGGATTTTTCCATGGACAGTAAATAGGCACAAACATAAAATCACATATGACACATTACTCCTTTTAAGAAATTACTCCTTTTAAGAAATTTGGCATACCTTTTAAGAAATTTGGCATACCTATATTTTTACCTACATTTATTCTTGTCATTAGTTCAATTTCATTTGAACTTTCTGGGATTTGTTCAGCTGTGTTTGTCGTAATGCTAAGAATTTCAAGAAAGTATGTTGTCCTGAGTAGTAAAATCTTCAGACTGTACACTGCAATAACAAGGTTTATACATGTACCTTCAATATATGTATATTTACTGATTAGTTACATGTTTGCCTTATATATTGTATATATTAGAAAACATTTTAAAAATGGACATTTTAAATGACCAAGACAAATATCAAATAGAACTTGCATTTTTATTTTGTGCTCTTTTTCCTGAAGCACTCATCTAGAATTGTGTTTTATCTCAATATCCAGTAGAGGTCACCCTTTGAACATCTGTAAGAGACAATAGATGGTTGAGTGTTCAGAGTGGAGTATTCTTTAGTAAGAAAAGGACCTTATTTTAAGTTTTTTAAATGCATGCATTTTTGGAAGACTAGTTACAGAGTTATATGGTGTTATAGGAATAGTGAAATAAGGGTATAGGGCACTCTATATTTTTGTTTTCTGATATTTACATTGTGAGTGTCCTACATTTCTATTTGAGTGTTACTGATCCGTAATTTTGGACTCTTTCTAAGGATCTTTCTGAGGATCTATAGTTTTATCTGAGCTATAGGCATAATCCAACTTTTTGTTAAATTGGAATAATCAAAAGGACAAAGAGACTTTTTGGATATGGTTTTGAAAACAGTATCTCAGTACCAGAGATCTAGTGGTGAATTGTTTTGTTTTTTTTTTATATTTTATACTTAATTAGAAAGAAGGAAGGGGAAACATTCCTTTTGCATGATAATAGTTCATTGTAAGTAATTTGAAATTAAGAACTAGGTTTGTTACAGATAGATAATCTGAAAAATTGTAAAATTTAAAAATATATACATGCATTATATAACTTGGAACTTAAGTGGCTTAGGGACATAAATCAACTAGTAAATTGAATAATGTGACACTTTCCTCTTAAAATACTTCGTATAGATGGAGATGTTGACTTTATTTAGACATGATTATTCTCATATATATGTTCATATATTTCATACTGAAAATGACCAGAAAAATGAAATATTGAAAATTTTAATCACTTGTATGAAGTTATGTGTATTATGAAACAGATGCATAGAGCCCTGGGTTAGTCTTTTATAATGCAATGGAAGTAAAGGAGAGTGGTAAAAGTAAGTTTTTAATGTTATTTGCCACCTCAGGACAGATCCACATGTAGATTTAATATCCCAACTAGATAATTTTGAAGACATAAATTGGTTTGGAGTTGTTGGAGTACAACCAAGGGGTGATAGGATGTACTGAGTGAGATGGGAGAATAGGAGCTGGGACTGTAGAGGTTTATATAGCTAAGAATTAAGTCTCTAATGATAGCATGGATTTAAAAGTTCTATGAATTTAGAAAAAAATTGTTTAAGGTGGGAATTAGGTAGTCTGAAGTGTTGATTTTCTGGGTTATATTTAGAGTTTGATAATAAGGTCTTGAGATTAGAGGCACAGAAGTCTGATACCTGGGCAGGAGCAAGGCCAGAAGTTAGAAGACAGGAGGAACTGAAAGCGTCAACTACTAGGAGTAAACCAAAGATTTGGACACCAGGAGAACAAAGCAGAAATAGGGGGGCAACTGGTTTTTGGTGTCCCAAGCAGGCAAGACTATATAAAAAGGGCAAGATAAAGGCAAGAATGCTAGAACAGTGATGGTGCTGTAGTGCTTTTCTTTGTCAAGGTGGGAACAGCCCCAAGTTCATAGATAGTAAGACGCTAAGAGAGTGAGAGTATGGTGGCTGAATTGTAACCACAGTACCTGGAAAGCTGGAGTTTTAGATTTTTTTTTTATCTTTTTTTAGAAATGACTGTAATGCCTGTAGGATCATAATATGGTCTACGGTCATTTAGCTTTTTAACACAATGTTTGTATAATATGATATTTGTTATTTTTCACAGCATTCTTAAACGTTTGGGCTACCTCACCATTATGACACCAAGAGATCTACTGTATATGAGAAGTACTTTTGTTTTTGACTCAAGATTTTGGGTGACTCGATTTTCAGCAGAGGTTCTCTCTAAGTCAGTTTCATTTAGGTTTTTTGGTGTGAAGCATGATGATACAGACACTGAGCCACTGGAAAATGAAGAATTACTGAATAACTTACTTACTATAGGAGTGGATGTTCACATGGCAAGGAAACGACAGCCTGGAGTTTTTAACAAAATGGGTACTAATGAGCAGGGCCTGAAGATGTTCCTGATGTCCAAAGGAGCTAGCAAAAAAGTGATTGCAAGCATTATATCAAGATATCCACGAGCTATGACACGCAAAGTTGAAAGCCTTTCAGAACGGTGGGATCTGTGGAAAAGAATTATGACTTCAGATCTTGAAATTATAAATGTTCTGGAACGTTCCCCTGAATCCTTTTTTCGTTCCGAAGACAACCAAAACCTGGAGAAAAATATAGAGTTCCTCTACTCAGTTGGATTGTCAGATCAATTACTTCGTCGTTTGTTGAACAATGCCCCTCGCACCTTCTCCAATAGTCTTCATTTGAATAAACAGATGATTGCACTTTTAAAGAAAGTCTCTTTGTCCTTGGGTCACAGTGATCCTGAGGATTTTATCAGGAAGATCATTTTTAAAAACCCATTCATCTTAATTCAGAGCACCAAACGGGTAAAAGCTAACATTGAATTTTTACAGTCAACTTTCAACTTGAACAATGAAAAGCTGCTCATCCTAATCTGTGGTCCAGCAGCTGAAATCTTAGATATTTCCACTGACTATGCCAAAAAAAACTACATGAATATCAAGGAGAAGCTGGTTTCTCTTGGGTGTACTGAAGAAGAAGTTCTTAAGTTTGTCTTAAGCTATCCAGATTTGATCTTCTTGGGAGAGAAAAAATTTAGTGATAAAATAGACTGCCTGTTAGAAGAAAACATTAGCGTTGCACAAATAATTGAAAGTCCTCGGATTTTGGATTCAAGCATAAGTACTTTAAAAAGTAGAATAAAAGAACTGGTAAATGCTGGCTATGATTTGAGGACATCAAAACTCAATCTTCTGTCTTGGAGTCAAAAAAGATACAAAGCTAAGTTGAAAAAGCTAAACATTGAATAGAGTGTTGTTCTGGCAAATTTTAAAAAGTCTTATAATGTGTTTTTTAAAAAAAAATTTAGCCTTTCAAAAAGGAAAGTTTTGATATCTTAACCACATATATATATATGATTTTTATTTTAAAGATTCATAAAAACTCATCATCAGTATGTTCAAGTAGTTGTCCCAGCTGCTTGTTCACTACTTTGAATTGATGCAGCATTTATTATGTGATGTCACTATGTGTTTGTTATTCATACTTATTTAGTTATGGTTAATCTTCAAAGTAGAATGCCAATTAAAATATGATGAAATAGAAAGAAGGGTGTGTTCATCCATGTTTTATGTATTCCATTTAAAGCATTAGTGTGCTCCTCCCACCCTCTAGTCTACTCACAATTTACTTAGGGAAGATAAGGGCAACTATGGTAAGCAAAATAATTACCTCCTAAATATGTCAATATCTTAATTCCTGGAACCCCTGAATATGTTATATTACAGAAGGACTTTGCAGATATGGTTAATTTAAGGACTTCAAGTTGGGGAGATTATCCTGGATTATTTGGATAGGCCCAATGTAATCATAATGGTCTTTAAAAGTGTAAGAGGAAGGTTAAAAAGGAAGTCACGGTCATGCAATGGACTTAATTCACTTTTTCTAGCTTGGAAGGAAGAATGCATTATGAACCAAAGAGTGTACATGGCATATAGGAAGTGGAAAAGGTAAAAGAACATTCTCCTTTAAAGCTGTCTGAAAGGGGGCCTCCCTGGTGGCGCAGTGGGTTAAGCAACGCACTATGAAGCAAACCGCAGCCACTGCAGCACGAGTTCGATCCCTGCTGCCGGCCAAGGAGGGGACCCACATGGTGCGGCAGACCTCTCCTGCTGTGCCCGCTGCTCCCCTCAGCAGTGTACTTCTGTTGATCTGACTGTTCTGCTCCCCGCTCCCCGCTCTCTGTGGTGAATCCTCTCACCCCCCCCACGCCTCTGGCCTGTACCCCAGTGCTTGTATGCATAAATAAAAAAATCTTTAAAAAAAAAAGCTGTCTGAAAGGAATGTGCACTCTGGGACCTTGTATTTATTCCATTGAGACCCACAGAACCATAATAATAAATTTGTGTTGTTTAAAGCTACTGAGTTTGTGATAATTTGTTAAAGTGGCAAATAGGTTACTATAGCAACTAAATCAGTGATTAATTGCATTAGAGGTGGAGCAGTCACAAAATAAGGCAGTTTTAGTATTTAGTATTGATGTGTATCTCTTCTTAGAATATTACCTTTTTTATCCACTGGTAATATGAATTGATTTATAAAGTCCTCTAAATAGGTGAATTTTAAAACTAAATGCATATAATAAATTATAAAGGAACATATTTGGTTTGAGAATATAGTTTAAAAAACTGATTTTTTTCTGTGTCTAATGTAAAGAATAAGGATTTTCCAGAGGCACTGACTTAAAATGTGACAAATCAGATCTTGAAGATAATCACAATCTAGCTTTGAGATGAAGTGAAAGAAGTTAAATTATATGACCACAGTACTTTCAGTTGCTTTCCAGAGGATTTTGAATTAAAAAACATAGTGATACTCAGCTTTTAAAATCTTACTTCCTGTCAGTGATGCCTCAAAAAAACCCCCAAAACAAAAAACCACCCAATTTCTACCATTGACAGAGACAAAAATCCCTGCTTTTTCATGGCCACTTGTGTTTTCAATGATGTAATTATTTCTAACAAGCTATTAGATGGCAAATACGGCATAGTTTAGAAAACATGGACTTTGTAGAAGCATTTCTTTAGAGTGATATATCTAAATACCATTCCTGACTAGTTCTGTGTAAATATTTTAATTTTACTGAATTTGTTTTCTCATCTATGAGATCAAAAATTGGATTCTCAGAGTCAGTAAGAATTGAGTGATATAAGATCTCTAAGGTATCTTACATATAGTAATTGTTCAAGTAATAAAAAGTTACAGTAGTATTTTAGCAAACATTTTCTTGATACATTTAGTTCACCAACTAAAAGTATACTGTTTAATATATTTTATTTATGAACTATGTAACCACTGAAATCTAATTTTAGAATATGTTTATACCCCCTGGAAGAAATGGTCTACTCATTAGCAGACAGTCCCTAATAATTCTTTCCTAATCCCCTAATCCTAAACAACCACTGATCTACTTTCTGTCTATAAATTTGCCATTTCTGGGCAGATAAGTTAAATTGTATAATGTGTGATCTTTTATGACTAAGTCTCTTTCATTTAGCATAATGTTTTTAAGGTTCACTCATTTATCAGTGTTTCATTCCTTTTTAAGGACAATCTTCCATTGTATGGATATAATAGTATTGGTAGTAAGTTTTTTTGGTCATGGCTTAAAACATTAATTTCTTAAATCTATTGAGCTGTGAGGGGGTATTGTCTTAGGTGCTGCTTCAGAATCTAACAAGTTTGTAATGAGCTTGAGGAAGTGGGGAAAAGAGATAAAAATTTGTTGGTATTCCCTGTCATGAGGATTATATTTGGGCTGATAAGAAATGGTATAGTAGCAACAGTTACAGTGGCAAGCAAGAGTGTGGTTGGGCAGACGTACTGTAACATTTGATGACAGGAGGGGCAAGTCAAACTTTTAAGGATAGGATATAAATAAGAATTCTTTTTTTTTTTTTTTGCCTTGAAAAGTTTATTTAGGAAAGAAGAATAAGAATTCTTTTTTAAAATGCATAAATATTTTAGAATTCATGAGTAAAATGAAAATTCTTGCTTAAAATGGAAAAGTGTTGCAGAAAGAAAGAACTTATCTCCCAGAGAATTAATTCTATTTTGGTGACTTGCTATTTTTCTTCACAGATTTTAGCCATACATAAATGAAATATATAACTACATGCCTTACATAGTTTATGTTTAAATTTGAGGTCAAATTATTAAGTTGCTTTTTTTTTTTAACCCAGTACATCTTAACATGTTTAGTATTCTTTAGTAGCTCATGACTTACAGAATCAATGAAATGTCTGCCTATAATGGTTTTTAATGGTTGGATGAAATTCCATCATTTGGATTAACCATAATTTTTTGAGTGGCAGTAACTTAAAAAAAAAAGAGCCCACCTACAGTAGTTCAGTATCCCATACTATTAGACATACTACCTTTTTTAATACATACTTCTTAAGTTAAAAACTTGCTCTAGAAAATGTAAGCACCAAAAGTATTGCAATCCGCAGTTTTCCAACTGTCAAAGATATCTACAAAACTTCATTTTTAAATGAAAACCATGTGTATTCTAAATAGGTGGCATAAACTTTAGGACTTCAAAAACTTAAGACAGTATCAAATAAAGAGAAAAAATGAGTTTCTTTATGAACTTAGTAGGAGAGAATAAAATTGAGTATTTATGAAAGGGTTTATTGGGTTATTTGAACTAGTCATTTTTCTTCTTAAATCATAATTTCTAAGGTCTGGGTAAGTATGCAGTTTATAGCTATATCCAATAATATGACTTCTATGTGACAAACTTGACTGTTGGCGACTTCCCTTTTAGCCTGTAATATTCCACCTTTCACCCAGAAGTATGATCTGGTGGTGATGAAGAGGAAATTCTTTTGATGGCAGAATCTTAGCCACAAACTTTAACAGTAGGCATTCATCAGGAAGAGCCTGGCAAAAGCAAGGAGGAGTAATAGTAAGATTGTTTTTTTAAGAGATATTTTGGGAAGGAGATCATAGCAGAAGTATAGTTCAGCATTGGAGAGGGAAGGATGGAGCTGTGATCCATAGTCATCATGGTCTCCTAGGGATTATTTCTGGTGGGACTAGGTCTTGGGTTTCACTGGCAACCAAATAACTTGGGAGACAGGTGTTCTAAACTGGCCAGGAATTCCCTGGATGATGCTGTTTAGTCACTCCTTAGTTTGTTCCCTGTTGACTCGAAACCTAGTATAGTTCAGAGCTGCATCAGGATCAGTGTTGTGGAGTTGAAGGAGACATTTATGGTGAATATCAACCAGGCCATCTGTTAACCTTGTTCATTTTCTTGTCTCTGGGTAGTCTCCCAAATGGCACTCTTACCTCTTCACTACTTTTTTCAAGATGTCTACCCCTTTGCTTTCACACTTAACTTTTTCAGTTCACAGAGATTGTTAATTAAATAAAAATAAACACTGCATATAACATTTTTAAAGTCTTGACTAGTTTTTGAATGGAATTTGGTAGAGAAATATTGATGGAATCCCATTTTCTTTTTCAATTTCAGCATTAATCAGAGGTATTTGAGAGATTTGTTTTTCTTAATAGCAATATTGTGTGAAGACTAATGCGCTTATGTACAAGTTGCTTTTTGTTATGAAAAAAGATGTTGGTATGATAGTTATATTTGAATATGAATATCTGTGCTTCCTTTACTACTGTCACGGTATCTTCCATTTATGGTCACATGATTATCTTTTTGTGTTTTATAATGGAAATGGCCTTATTTTTGAGAATGCACAGTCATTATAAGTCTTTGAACAATGCAAGAAAGTCCCAGCTAATTGTCACAAGGATGAAGAAATATACTTTTATACCTGGTTCTTAAGTTTTATTTCAATCAGAGATGAATGATAAATTTTGAAAGAATCTTTTTTAAAAATCATCACCTTTTAATTTTTTAGTTCTCCAATGATATCAGTTGATTTCTTCACATCACTTTTGTTTCACTGAAATAATACCTATATCATAATTCAGTTTACTAATATTTTTATGTAGGACTTTTTATTAGTATTCACAAGTTGTATATGTTATATTACATATTATATATGTATACATATTTATATATATTTAAGAAAAAATATATTTTCTTCTAGGAAATACTCAATCTGTAGTGACAGAAGTAGAGCATTCCTTTTCTGGAATGGGAGTGGGGTAAGATGGGGTGGGGTAAGATGGGGAAGAATGGACCACAAAGGGGCATAAAGAAACTTGATGGTAGTATGGTAGTCTTTATTATGGTGTTAGTTTTGTGAATGTATAGCTAGGTCAAAATTATCAAATTGTATTTTTTTTAAATGTGGAATTTAGTATACTTCAATTATACCTAAGTAAAGTTGAATAATCCAGCCAGTCAGCACTGACTTGAAGTGCTGTTTTCATTTGATACTAATTTTTCACATGTGAATGTGTGTGTTTCTAGACCCTCTTCAACTGTATTAATAATGTATTTGGCTTTCTTTGTATTTCTATATTAATATCAGGAATTAAACAGTGTCTCTGTTCAGTAAAATATTGGGAGACCTGGAAGTCACCTATAAAAAAAATACCCCATATGCCTCCTGGTGGCGCAAGTGGTTAAGCACTGCACTATGAAGCATCGGCAGCCACTGTAGCATGAGTTCGATTCCTGGTCATGGAGGTGACCCACGTGGCTCAGCAGACCTCTCCTATCTTGCCCACTGCTTCCCTCAGTGGTGTGTTTCGGTGGATCTGCCTGTTCTGTTCCCCACTCTGCCTCTCATGAATTCTTTCACCACCCCCCACACCTCTGGCCTGTACCCAGTTCAGGAATGTATAAATAAATAAAATCTTTTAAAAAATACCGCATGGATTCATATTCATACATCATGATAAACTACAGGTGGAACAGTCTTGAGCTCTGTAAGACACTCAACCCCTGCCTTGGCCTTGCACTTAATGACCTACACTTATGTATTAAACACTGGCACTAATAGAGGGTTTCCTGGCATTTTTGCTGGGCACAGATTTATCAAGAGAGCAGCCACTCTAGTTTCATTTTTGATAGTCCATGAGTGCAGGTAATTTTGCTTATACGTTTTCCACAAGAAAACAAGAACTTTAGTGACTTACCATGCTCCCATGGAGAATTAGTGTGTTTCCTGGTAAATCATTGGATTTACTCTCTTGGTAGCTATGCAACACTTTTTCTAGGGAAAGTAGGATACATGGATGCAAGTTAGAGGCATTTTTTGCCTTATAGTTAGGGGCATGTTATATTTTACATAAGTAGAACTAATGTGTGTATAGCAAAATTAGTGTACTTAATCAGCATTTTCCTTCTTTGCATATGTGAATGTAGTTTGTAGACCTGACAGCTTCAGAATACCTGCTTCTCTTGAATTAAACTATATGCCTGAATGTCACAATACACAGGCTACATTTTTTGATTTAGCTAAATGTGATAAACTATTGGCAGAATTAGTGTTAATAGTGTTTATGATGAACTTAAAATAATTAAAAATATGTAAATTACATCATTAACAGTTTAAAGTAACAACTGATGAAAGAATTAAAAGTTTATCCTAACCACTCTATAACTTGTGCATAGAACATCATGAACTGCAGGGGGAACTGTAGATGTTTGCTTCTACAGTTTTTAAAAATCAGCTGTAAGTCTGGCTGATAATTCAAACTGAATAAATCCTTTAAATACCAACAGAGAGTTGGCAGGGGATCATTTTATCTGTAGGTTCTGTTAGCCTCAGACTGGAAGAAAATAAACTGATAGTTTAATGTCTGTTTGAAAGAATGCAAAAGCTATTTTCTTTGAATTGTTATTCATTCCTTTTAAACATATATTGTTTAATTGTCTCTTGACAGTTCTGAAATGGCATAATTTGGGTACTTTTTGTATTTAAATCTGTATTTGAAGCTCTTGTTCATGTGACATGATCTTAATGCTTAAAATATTATAAAATGATGTCTTTATACTTAGTTATTACTGCTTATCCTCTGCTTTTGTTTAATTTTCATCCTTAAAACTGTAGTGTTATGTATCTGGATACAAAATCTGGCATAAGGTAATATGAGCTTTACATCATTGCAGTTGACCCAATTATTTTTTCATTCATTTAGGGGCTTAAGGAGGGTTTTTTTTTATTAAAATATTTTAAAATTTACATATACTTGCCATTAATTGTAATCCCCATGTATTCCCCATCACCATCTCACCAGTGCACCATC
>JAGFMF010011938.1:79955-94819 GCA_019455555.1 Galemys pyrenaicus | reverse complement strand
GTGTCCCCAGTCTGTCCTTGTGTCCTCATTTTTGGTTTCTGTGTCTTTATTGCTGTTATTGTTATTATTATTATTGTTGTTCTTATTCCTTTCCTTGATAGGAGGGTTTTTTTTTTTAAAAAAATGTTTTAATGGTGACATCTAAGTGAGGGAATTAAAATTTGTTGTAAGAATAAATATTGGACAACATGGCCATAAACTATCCTTAGTTTTTCTGTTTAGAAGACATTGTAATTATAAATGCAAGTGCTCTTGGTTCTTCTTTGGCAACTAACTAGTTAAGTAACCTCACTTAACTATCATTGAACAATTCTAGACTTGAGGCTCAATAAGTAAGGGAAAGTAATAGAATTGGAAATAAAAGTGAAACACCTTTATATAAAGCATGTACAGAGCATGCCTAAATGTGTGGTCGCTACAGCAAAGGTTGAAACCTCTACAGTTAAATGATATCTTGTCATACCTTTATTATCAGCAGCCTTTTGTCATCAAGTTGAATTCTGTTTCACTCTCTACCTGACATATGAAGAATTGACAAAAAAGCCTGGAACAGAAGTGTTTCCAGATGGAGACAGTCCTTTCCCCCTTCACCACCCCACCCCCAACTGAAATTAATATCTACTTAGGAATGATTTTCTTTGCGCTCCTTGACTTTCTTCTCTAAAGTCAGTGAGCAAGGGTGTCACTTTGATAGTGGCTTGACCAAAACAGTCTTTCAGAGAAACTGTTCTCCTTTCATTTTCTTTTTTTTTTTTTTTAAAGATTTATTTATTTATGCATACAAGCACTGGGGTACAGGCCAGAGGTGTGGGGGGGTGAGAGGATTCACCACAGAGAGCAGGGAGCAGAACAGGCAGATCAACAGAAGTACACTGCTGAGGGGAGCAGCGGGCACAGCAGGAGAGGTCTGCCACACCATGTGGGTCCCACCCTGGCCGGCAGCAGGGATAGAACTCGTGCTGCAGTGGCTGCGGTCTGCTTCATAGTGCGTTGCTTAACCCACTGCGCCACCAGGGAGGCCCCCTCCTTTCATTTTCTAATGAAACTGGTATTTATATGATTATCGCAGTCTGAGTTGCTGCCAAGATGAAGACTGTTGGGATCCTATATGAACTCAGCAGAATTTTGACAGTTTATAGGTTTGTTTATAAAAATAACTTTTTCCTGATTGTAAATTAATTTTATAATTACAAAGTATTGTTTAATTTTGTGTACATGCACAGAAAGTGTAGTCCTAATACCCTGGAAAGTATAATCCTAATAGCACTTTATTAACATTTTGGTGTACAATTTTCTAGTCTTTTTTCTTATATATTATATGTAAAAAATAAATACTGCTTTTTCAGCTAAAATTAATTATAAATAACTTATTAAGTATATATATTTGTTGAACACCAGCTATGCAATATTGTGTTTGATGTATTTACAAATATTTTATGAGCTTTCTTCTCTATCACACACTACCTATGACCTGTTTTTAGATAAATCTGAGATTTGATAACCCTAGTTCAGTGTGGTTAAGGGAATGTGTGATATGAGGACTGTAGGGAAAAGAAATGGCCTTCAGGAGGCCTGGTGTGGGTTCAATCAGGTTACCGTATGGTATACTCAAGGCTTGGTCAGGGAATACCATCGTGTTTCCATGCAGCATGATAGAGCTCCGGGGAACGTTATTAAGGACTGATAGGAAGACAGGAAGAATGCTTGGGGAGGTATAATTTGAAACGTCTCCAAATGATACATTAAATTAATATTGTGCTAAAAAGAATGATTGACTCCTTTGGCCAATGTTGGCCTATTTAGATACAAAGAAATTAGCATGCTTCTGGATCACATATTTGTAGCTATCCAGTTTTCCCAAAGATTTGAAGATTTCTTCTAGCATTAGTTAATTTTAATTATGATTTATTTTTCTTTAGGTAATTCCTGTTTTTTTTTTTTTTTACTTCTAAGCTTTCCACTTCTATCCAATTCCTACTTCAAAATATTTTATACATTATACCCCAAATAATTTTTTTATCCAAAACTTGGTTTATACTGTTGGGTTGAGCAGACCTGGTTCTTCCTATTGTTTGGCTTATAGTGTAGAAGAATAAGAGAGAAAGGTAAATAAATACATAACTTCTTTTTTAAGTTAAATAAATGTTTGGAGAAAACAGTTCTGGGATGAAGAGAAAAGGACAGAAACCCTTAGATTAACTGAACAGGGAAGGTCTCTTTGGGAACTAATATCAATACATTAGCTAACCTTTGAAGAATGAGAAGGAGATAGCTAAAGAGGAAGAATGTTTCACACAAAGGGAATGGTTGGTGTGAAGGCCTGGTGGGTATAAGTATGTCTTAGGAACTGAAGGATGCAAAAATCTTCAGGGGAACAGCGAGTGTCTGGGGAGTGGCATTAGAAGAGGTGGACTTCACTGTTACTGTGTTGAGTGAAATAACTTAAAAAGTGAAAACAGATATCAAATGGTTTCACTTATCTGTGGAATACAAATAACCAAAAAAGCTATTTATGCACAAAGACTAGTGAGAATAAAAACTGAACTCAGCAAAAAGAAGATAATGTTTACCAGAGGGAACAGGGGAGAGGGTGAAGGGAATGGGAGAGGGAGCAGTTGGAGTATAGACATAGGTGTTTTGGTGGAAGGGAAAAAAGAAAAATCACTTGAATGGTGTTGTAAGGCAGAATTTTAATTTCTTAGAAAAGCTCAAAAAATTGCTGAAACATCTTTTAAAAAAAAGTAGATGGTAGATATGGGTGGAATTGTGGGGGGCTAGAATCATATACACAACGCATTCAAGTCGATGTTAGGAAGCTTGGATTTTATTTTTTGCTAAAGAAGTTATAACATTTATTTGTTTCATTGTTTTTGCAATCACATAAAATACATAATGCATTTATTTATCTACTAGGAAAATCAGATTTTAAAAATCAATTTAGCCTTTTAATTGAGATAACATTTAGTATCCTCCCATCAGGTATCACCCCTGTGGGGTTTCTGCCACCAAATCACCCATAGCCCATTCTGCTTTCTTCCCTCTTTGTTCTTATCTCTCCCCACCCCTGATATTTCTGGATGCTTCAGTTCTATAATCAGTTTTCAAGGGTGAGTTTTTAAGTTTGTCTTTCTCTGATTCTTAGTTTGGCTTCTCTGTATTCCAAATATTATTGACATCATGCAGTATTTATCTTTCTCCTGACATTTCATTTAGTATTATCCCTTTGAAATCCATCCATGTTGCAAATGGAATGAATTTATCTTTTTTGATTTCTGAGTGATGCTCCAGTGTGTATATATGTGTGTACCACATCTTGATCTACTCATTTGTTTTTTGGCACTTAAGTTGTTTCCATATCTTAGATATTGTAAGTAGTGCTGCTATGAACATTGGAGTGCAGGTTTCTTTTGCAGTTACAGTTTTTATACTTTCTTGGTAGATACCTGAGAGTGGAATTGCTGGGTCATGGCAGATGGCAGATCCATGGCAGATCCATGTTTAGTCTTTTGAGAAATCTCAACATTGCTTTCCACAGGGACTGAACCAGTCTACATTCCCACCAACAGTATAGGAGGGTTTCTTTTTCTCCACTTGTTTGATTTACAGGTTTAAGCTACTAATCACCATTCTACATCTATAGTTGGCCAGTGGTACACCCTCTGCCCAGCACACTAACTCCATGAATCACTTCTCTAACACAGCTCTTGTTTTTTAATGAAGGCATATACCCTTGAATTAACAGTATCAGGAAGGTTCCATATGACAACTACTCCTCCTGCTCATTGGCTATATTGACCCAGTATCACTCCAAGCATAGTTTAATTACAGTTTTTCTTACCCCTTTACTCTGCTATCACTCATGGAGTATATGATAGTCCTCTGTATATCTTTCAGGGGTTGTCTTGTTTTAGTTGTGATTTAGTTGTAAATATATGGAGGATATATATGTAATATATATGTAAATATATGAAGGTGAACCCAGTACCTTCACTTTGCACCATCTTGCCAGATCTGTAAATAACTTTTAATTAACTTAGAATTATTTTAACTAATGTAATTATAGTACATAATTATATAAATATATTTAAAATCTACTAATGACTGAATACACTACGTCTTTATGCATTATCTGTAGATAACACTTAGGTTGTTTCCATATCTTGCCTATTGTGAACAAAGCTGTAATGAATATAGCAGTACAGATATCTCTTTTGATTTAATTCCCTTTGAATATATATACCCAGAAGAAGACTGCTAAATTATATGCCAGTTATAGTTCTAAGTTTTTGAGGAACCGTTATACTATTTTCCATAGTGATTGTACAAATTTACATTTCCATCAAGAGTGCACAAGGGTTTCCTTTTCTCCATATTCTTACCAATACTTGTTTTCTCATGTCTTTTTGATAATAGCCATTCTAATAGGTGTGAGGTAACATTTCATTTTTGTTTTGATTTGCATTTCCTTGATTATTACGGATGTTGATCATCTATCTTTTTGGGAATTTGAATGTCATCATTAGAAAAAAATGTGTATTCAGATTATGTGTCCATTTCTTAATCACTATTAAACATTATTTAATCACTTAAAACATTATTGGTGTTTTTTTGTTTTTGGCTGTTGAGTTGTGCCATGTATATTTTGGATATTAACCCTTTATCAGGTATATAATTTAAAAATATTTTCTTCTAATTTTTAGTTTTCCTTTTTTTTTTCATTTTGTTGGTGTGTTTCATTTCTGTGTATAGAAACTTTTTAGTTTGGTGTTGCCCCATTTGTATGCTTTTGGTTTTGCTTTCCTTTGAGTTAAAAGATTATCTGCAAGACATTTGTCAAGGAGACTACTGCCTATGTTTTCTTTAGAAATTTTATGATGTTAGATCTTGAAATTAAGGTTTTTAATCCACTAAGCTGACATCACTCCTAGAGGAGAATTTTAAGGTAGGAACATAATTTATGGCATCAGGAAAATACAAATGTTACTTAAAACCTTGAGAATAGTTTAGAGTGAGAGAGAGAGAAAAGATTCCTGGATTTACACACTTAATTACTCTTTGCAGAGACCACACCTAATTCCTCTTTTTAGAGACAAGTCTTTTTTTTTTTTTTTTAAGTTTATTGTAGAGACTTTTAGAGATAGCCTATACTTATACAAGATATGTGCTTATATGTTCCTATGTTATTTAAACCTACATTGTAACAAAATATAAACTATTGTTTTAACTTGGCTTTTTGTAGTTTAGGGATTATTTTTTGTTAGTATGTAAGGAGGTGCTTCATTATTGTTTATGACTGCATGGTAGTCTTTTGTGTGAATGTACTAAAATTTATTAAACTAGTCTTACTTGATGGACGCTTAATCTAATTACAAATATCAAGAATGTCTTTTTGTATCATTTTCATATGTACAAAATATCTGTAGGACTTCTTTTTATAGGTAGAACAGGTGGATCAAAAGGTAAAAGCGGGCCTCCCTGGTGGCGCAGTGGGTTAAGCAACGCACTATGAAGCAGACCACAGCCACTGCAGCACGAGTTGGATCCCTGCTGCCGGGCAGGGGTGGGACCCACATGGAGCCGCAGACCTCTCCTGCTGTGCCCGCTGCTCCCCTCAGCAGTGTACTTCCGTTGATCTGCCTGTTCTGCTCCCTGCTCTCTGTGGTGAATCCTCTCACCACCCTCCACCCCCACACACCTCTGGCCTGTATCCCAGTGCTTGTATGCATAAATAAAATCTTTAAAAAAAAAAAGTAAAAGCTTTTAAAAATTCAATTGACAAATGCCTTTCATTGATGTTATAAAAGTTGTACTTCCACCAATAATGTATAAGGATGCCACTTCTCTAACAGCAGGTTTTAATTTTTTTGATCATTTGATCAAATTATCTAACTTTTATTTGTATTTGCTTTATTATGAGTGAGGTTGAACAGTTTTTTAAAAATATACTTAAGTCTTCATGTATTTATCGGCTCATGTTTTTCTCTACTAGAATCATGATAAAAAAGTTTGATCCACTTCAATAATAGCATTTATTAAATGATCCTTTCTTTTCCCAGTGAGGAATATTTATTTTGTTTCTGTACTATTCCATTGTATTTTGTATGTGAGTATTGTTTGTATACAGCAAGTTTATTTATTTTGTTGCTTTTTTCCTTAAAAAATATTTTTTCTTAAAATTTTTTATGTGCCTCCATTGTGGTGCAAGGGGTTGAACGCCGCACTGTGGGGCTTCCGCAGCCACTACTGTGAGGGTTTGATCCCCGCCCAGGGAGGGAACCCACATGGCACAGCAGATCTCTCCTGCTTCGCCTGCTGCTCTCTTCAGTAGTATATTTCGGTAGATCTGCGTGTTTTGCTCCCCACTATGTTTCTGGTGAATTCTCTCACCACCCCCCCCAACTCTGGCCTGTGCCCCAGCTTTTGTATGCATAAATTAATAAAAATTAAAAAAAAATTTATTCACTCCTTTTTCCAATTATTGTGTTAGTGGGTATTTCCACAACAATGTTAAATAGTCATATTATTTTCCTAAACTTTTTAATAGATATGTACCTAGTATTTCTCAGGTAAGAGATGATTATATAAAATTATGTGAAGCAGGTAGCTATCTCTATTAAGAATTCTTTAAGATGTGGAATAGATATGAATTTGACCAGACTTCTTTAAAAGAAATAGAAAAAAAAAATACAGGTGGTTTACTTATTTTTCTGTTACCTGAGATAGCTCAAAGCATTTAGAAAAGTTTTTATTATAGAAAAAATTAAACATGTGAAAGTAGGTAGAGTAATAAAACTACATGAACACATCACCTATTTTAAGCATTTATAAATTCATAACTAAGCTTGTTTCAGCCATAAACCCACTATTTCCCCTTCCATATAATTTTAAGCAAATCCCAATATTGTTTTCCATGCATGCTATTAAAATATATCCTCATAAGTAATTGAAAACACATACACATACACACACAATATTTTATATTTTTGAAAGATTTATTTTTATTTATTTGTGCATATAAGAACTGCAATGTAGGCCAGAGATGGGTGTGTGTGTGAGAGAGGATTCACCAGAGACAGAGTGGGAGAAGAACAGGCAATTTTTACTAAAATATACTGCTGAGGGAAGCAGTGGGTGGGACAGCAGAGGTCTGCTGCACCATGTGGTTTAGCTCCTTGGCTGGGGATCAAACTCTTATGGAAGTGACTGGCTATAGTTTTTGGCTACCAATAGCTTGATAGCCCTAAGACATTAAACCCTGGCACCAGGGAGGCCTGCACACAATATTTTAAAGAGCATTTTAGTTAATGGTTTTCCCTATGAAAGTCTGGGCCTTGTGACTTTTGATAGGGATAAATATTTGCTGTTTCTTCAGTGGTAATTGGTTTATTTAGATTTTCTTAATTTTGATAATGCTGTGTTTTTCTAAGGAGTCATTTTCAGATTTATTTTTTGTGAATTTGAGTGAAAGAATCTCTAGTTCTTTTAATATCCTCAAATTCTATGCTTATTTCCAAAGTTTCACCTCTTTAAAAAGTAATTGTGATTTCTCCATTTTTCCTTAGTTATATTTATACTTGTTTTATCTAATGTGTTTATTTCTTTAAAACAATTGACATTTAAAAATATGCTCTACTGGGCCTCCCTGGTGGCACAGAGGTTAAAAAGTCTCAGTCCTATCAAGCTATTCCAGCATGAGTTCAATTCCCGGCCAGGGAGCTAACCCACATTGAGCATCAGACTTTGCCTGTCTTTTCCATTGCTCCCCTCAGCAGTGTATTTCAGTGGATCTACCTGTTCTGCTCATTCTGTCTAGTAAATCCACTCATCCCTTGTATCTCTGGCCTATACCCCAATTCTTGCATGCATAAATAAATAAAATAAATATTTTAAAAAATAAATGTTTTGCTACATTTTCCCACTCTCCACTTAATTTATTCCTGCCATTATATTCTTTTTGCTTTCCTTAGGTTTATCTTAATATCCTTTTCCTTTTTAAAAAAAAGATTTATTTATGCATACAATAACTAGGGTCCAGGCCAGAGGTGTGGGGGTGGGGTGAGAGGATTCACCAGAGTGTGGGGAACAGAACAGGCAGATTGACTGAAATACACTGAGGAGTGCAGCAGACGAGATAGGTGAGGTCTGCTATGCCATGTGGGTCACCTCCTTGGCCAGGTATTGAACTCTTGCTGTGCTGCATTGGCTGCGGATAGCTTCATAGTGTTGCGAGTTAACCCCTTGGTGCCAACAGGGAGGCCCCTTTTATCATACTTTTCTAAAGGTCTCGAACTGAACAATTAACTCTTTTATTTTCATTTTCTCAGTCATTACTATAAATTTTTAACACCATTTTCTTCTGAGCAATATTTCTTAGGTTTGGTATGTTTTTTTTTTTTTTTCAATTACCTTCATCTTCTATACGTTTGTCAAAACTGGTGAAAGATCTGTGATTTTCTCCTATTTGCAAGTAATAAGGGAGCCTAGTAGAGTTTGATGGATGTTGACAGAAAATAGAAGACATGAAACTCCCAGGTCAGGGACAAGATATTATTTATTGTGGTTATAACAATTGAAAAACTGGCATTTGTACCAGTTCCCTGAGCCTCACTTTCCCCACCACAATATGGAGAGGGCCTGGTAACATCTACACACACAGTGATTTGCATTGTAGGAAAGAAACCCCATCTTTCTTTATTTATTATTAATTTATTTATATATATTTGACATCAATTGTAGTCCCCATGGATTTTCCACCATCATTTCACCAGAGCACCATCACCTCAGTGCCTTGTGCTCTTTCTGCCTTGGTCCCAGGGTCCCGGTACCTCTCTCATCCCCCCACAAAGTGCCTCTGATTTGTCTTTGTCTTTTTGTTCTTGTGTTGTGATTTTTTTTTTTTATTTTTATTGTTCTTTTCCTTGAGCCCTTTTTTTTTGTTAGTTTATATTCCTCCTAAAAGTGAAACCATCTGATAGTTTTCTCTTGCCTTCTGACTTATTTCATTGAGCATAATCCCTTTTTTGATTGCTGAGTAGTATTCAATTGTTTATATGTACCACATCTTCTTGATCCAGTCATCTATTTTTGGGCATTTGGGTTGTTTCCAGGTCTTACAATTATAAATAGTGCTGAATAAACATAGGGGTACTGGTGTTCTTTTGGATCGGTGTTTTATGTCCTTTGGGTAGATCCTTAGGAGTGATATTGCTGGGTCATATGGTAGCTCCATTTTTAGTAGACTGAGGAACCTCCATACAGTTTTCCATAGTGGTTGGATTAACTTGCATTCCCACCAGTGGTGTAGGAGAGTTGATTTTTCTCCAGGTCCTTACCAACATTTGTTGTTGTTTTTTTTGGTATGTGCCATTCTTACTGATGTAAGGTGATAAGCTCATTGTGGTCTTGATTTGCATTTCCCTGACTAAGAGGGATGTTGAGCATTTTCTCATGTGCTGGTTGGTCATTTGCATCTCCTCTTTGGAGAAGTGTCTTTTAAGTTCTTGTGCACATTTTTTGACCCTTTTTTTTTTTTTTTTTTACTTTGTTTTTCTTGAGTCTTGTGAGCTCTTTGTATATCTTTGTGATCAGTCCCTGATAAGTTGTGTGGAATGCAAAAATTTTTTCCCAGTCAGTGGGGAGTCTCTTTGTTTTGGTTAATGATTCTTTTGCTGTACAGAAGCTTTTTAATTTGATGTAGTCCCAGCTGTTTATCTTCTCTTTCATTTTTATTGCTTTGGGGATGCATCTTTAAAGGCTTTACTGAGATGTATGTCTTGTACTGTTTTACCTATGTTTTCTTCTATATATTTTATGGTTTCAGGTATTACATTCAGTTCTTTTATACATTTTGAGTTGATTTTGTACATGGTGTGAGGTAGTGGTCTAGTTACATTTTTTTGCATGTGGTAATCCAGTTTTTCAGCACCATTTATTGAATAAGTGGTACTTGTTCCTTTGCATAATTTTTGCTTCTTTGTCAAAGATCAGGTGTCCATAAATGTGTGGTTTTACTTCTAGGCTTTCTATTCAGTTCCATTTGTTTGTGTGTCTGTATTTGTTCCAGTACCATGATGTTTTAATTATTATTGCTTTGTAGTAAAGTTTGAAGTCTGGGAGTGTGATCCCTCTATTCCTCTTCTTTTTAGTCAGGAGAACTTTGGCTGCTTGAGGTTTTTTATGTCTCTATATGAATTTCATCAATATTTGATCTATTTCCTTTAAGAATGTCATTGATATTTTTATTGGAATCACATTGAATCTGTAAATTGCTTTTGGTAGAATGACCATTTTGATAATGTTGATTCTTCCTATCCGTGAACAGGGGATATCTTTCCATTTCTTCATGTCTTCTTCTATTTTTTTAACAATGTTTTATAATTTTCTCTAAAAGGTCTTTTGCTTCTTTTGTTAGGTTTATTCCCAAAATTTTGATTTTTTTTTTGGGTTTCAATTGAAGAAGGGATATTTTTCTTGATTTTTTCCTCTTCAGATTGGTTGTTTTTATATAGGAAGACTACTGAATTTTGTGCATTGATTTTGTATCCTGCTACTTTGATAAACTAGTTGATTGTTTTAACTAGATTTTCTGTAGAGCTTTTAGGGTTTTCCAAGTATTTTCATATAGTCTGCAAATAGTGATAGTTTTACTTCCTTTTTCCCTATTTGGATTCCTGTATGTATTTTTCCTGTCTTATTGCTCTGGTTAGGACTTCATTATTTTATTGAATAGCAGTGGAGAGAGTGGGCATCCTTGTTTTGTTCCTGATCTTAAAGGGAATGCTTTCAGTTTTTCACCATTGAGGATAATATTGACTGTGGGTTTGTCGTCTATAGCTTTTATCATGTTTAGATATGGTCCTCTATTCCAAGGATTTCAAGGGTCTTCATCATGAATAGATGTTGAACTTTGTCAAATGCCCTCTCTACATCAGTTGATAAGATTATATGGTTTTTATTCTTATTTTTGTTGATGTATTGCATTACATCGTTTGATTTTCAGATATTGAACCATCCTTGTGCTCCTGGGATAAATGTCACTTGATCGTGGTGTATTATCCTTTTGACACATTGTTGGATTCTGTTGGCAAGAATTTTATTTAGGATTTTTGCATCAGTGTTCATTAGAGAGATTGGCCTTTAGTTCTCTTTTTTTGTGTTGTCTTTGTTTGGTGTTGGTATTAGTGTAATATTGGCTTCATAGAACATATTTGGTAGTATTCCTTCTTTCTCAATTTTGTGAAAGAGTTTGTGTAGGATAGGTACTAGTTCATTTCTGAATGTTTAGTAGAATTCATTTGTGAAGACATCTGGTCCTGGGCTTTTGTTTTTGGGGAGTGTTTTAATTACTGCTTTGATTTCACTACTTATGATTGGTCTTCTTAAGTGTTCTATTTCTTCTTTGTTTAGTTTTGGCTGGTTATATTGTTCTAGGAACTTGTCCATCTTTTCTAGATTGTTGAGCTCGTTAGCATATAACTGTTTACAGTATTGTCTGATTATTCTTTTAATTTCTACTGAGTCTGTTGTCATTTCTCCTCTTCATTTGTGATCCTATTTATTTGTATTTTCTCCTATTTTTTCTTTGTTAGTCTGGCTAGAGGTTTATTAATTTTTTTATTTTTCAAAGAATAAACTTTTGGTTTCATTGATCTTTTGGAGTGTTTTTTATTTCTATCTCATTTATTTCTGCTTCAATTTTTATTATTTCCTTTCTTCTACTGCTTTTTGGATTCTTTTGTTGTTTTTTTCTAGTTCATTGAGATGGGAGATTAGGTTGTTTCTTTGAGTTTTTCTTGTTTGTTGATGTGGACCTGGACTGCTATAAAATTCTCTCTTAGAGCTTTTGCTGTGTCCCATGCATTTTTAAATGTGGTATCCTCATTGTCATTTTTTTAAAAGATTTATTTATTTATGCATACAAGAGCTGGGGTACAGGCTAGAGTTCAGAGTGGTGAGAGGATTCACGAGAGACAGAGTGGGGAGCAGAACAGGCAGGACAGGCAGACTGACTGAAACACACTGCTGAGGGGAGCAGTGGGCGAGGCAGGAGAGGTCTGCTGTGCCATGTGGGTCCCCTCCCTGGCTGGCGATAGGTATCAAACTCGTGCTGCAGTGGCTGTGGTTTGCTTCATAGTGTGTTGTTTAACCCACTGCACCACCAGGGAGGCCCCAGTCTCATTGTCATTCAGTTCAAAGTATTTTCTAATTTCCTCTATGATCACCTTATAATCCATTAGTCTTCTAGTAGTGTGGGTTTCAATCTCCATAACATGGGTGGGTTTCTTGTTTTCTTTTCATTATTGATTTCTAGTTTGATGCCTTTATGATCAGAAAATATAGTTGGGATGATTTTGATCTTACTGTATCTGTTGATGTTTGTTTGTGGCCCCATATGTGATCAATTCTGGAGAATGATCCATGTGCACTTGAGAAAAAAGTATACTCTGATTTTTTTGGGTATAGTGTCCTATAGATGTCTGTTAAGCTCATGAGTTGTATGTCTTTATTTAGGGCTCTGGTATCTTTATTTTTTGTCCTGTTGATATGTCCATTGGTGAGAGTGGGATGTTGAAGTCTCCTATTACATATGTATTTTTTCCTAATGTTTTCTTTCAGAGATGATAATAATTGTCTGATATATTTTGGTGTTCCTTCATTTGATGCATATATGTTGATGAGTGTTATATCTTTTTGATGTATTGTCCCCTTCACCAAAATGTGGTGTCCATCTTTGTCCTTTTTTAGCTTTTTTAGTTTGAAGTTTATTTCATCTGATATAAGTATAGCTGTTCCTGCTTTGTTTTATTGGTTCAATAGCTTCTAGGATTGTTTTCCAATCCTTTACTTTCAGTCTGTGTTTGTCTTTTGTGGTTAAATGTATTTCCTGGAGACAGCAGAAGGTTGGATTTTGATTTTTAATCCAGCCTGTTACTCTGTGTATTTTTATTGATGATTTTAGTCCATTTACCTTTAGAGTTAAGACTATTGTGCTGACATCTGTATTTGCCATTTTGTCTTTTTGTGATTTGTTTTCCCTTGCCTTATACTATTACTCTTATTCCTCTGTTGATTTTGGTTTTATCACTTGTAGTATTTTTTGGACTTGGGGTTTGGTCATGCTGAATTTCTGGAGTTTCTGTTTGTCCGAGAAAGTTCATATTTTTTTCTTCACATATGAAGGAAAGCTTTGCAGAATAAAGTATTCGTGGGTTGGCATGTGTTGTCTTGAAGTTTTTTGAATATGTCTCTCCCTCTCTCCTTGCCCATAGTGTTTCTTAGAGTCTGATGTTAGTCTGATTGGTTTTCCTTTATATGTTATCTGCTTCTTCCCTCTTGTCAGCTTCATTATTTTCTCCCTGTCTTAGATTCTTGGGAGCTTTACTACTATATGTCTTGTTGTAGTTCCCTTTCCATCATAGAAATTTGGAGGGCGTCTCGTTCCTTGTTTTTCTATTTTCACCTCCTTTTTTAAGCTTGAAAAATTCTCTTTGATTATCTCCTTGAATAGGTTTTCATTCCCTTTATCTTTCTGCTCCTCCTCTGAGATACCTATAACTCTTACATTTCCTTTCTTGATGGTGTCAGAGTTCTAGAAATGTTTCTTCCTTTTCTTTCCTTTGCACTTCTCTTTACTGTTTTGATTTTTTTTATTACTGTGTCTTTGAGAGTTTTTTTAATTTCTGTGTCTATGAGAGTACTAATTAGTTCTTCCATTTTGTCCATTCTGTTTTCATTGCTTTCCTTACTTTCCTGCATTTCTTTCACTTCCTTCTTTAGGGATTTGTTTTCATTCTTCAGTTCATTAATCATTTTTATCATATCATCCTCTTTCTTTTCATATTCTTCCAGTTTTTAATCATGATGATTTTAAATTCTCTTTCTGGTATGCTGAACAGTTATTCCATGTTGTTGTTGTTGGGTTCTTGTATTTGGTTTTCTTTTTGTGGTGTGACTTTCCCCTGGGGCCTTACTTGGTTATTTATATTTTTTTCTTCTCCCTGTTGTCTGTTTTCTAATTTGTTCTATTTGTTTGGACTCTATGTTGCTGGTATTGACAGGCATCTCTTTGGGGTGTTCCTCTTGGGATATCAGGATCTGGTAGTCAGATTACGTTCAACACTCTTTGTTTCATTTTATGAAGTCTTTAGATGTTTCAGTGTTTTCCATTTCTTCTGATCTATATCCTCTCTTTTCCTTTATCCTGAGCTTGGTGTTCTGGGTTTGTGGACTGAGGATGGGTAAAGGGGTCAGGATTGATATCTCCCTTTTCCCCCTTTCCCTGTCACTCTCACCTTTCCCCTGTTTCTGTTGTGTCACTAACTGTGTTGGAAACATTTTTATCTTCTCAAAAGTTGCTGTAATTTATCCCTTATTGGTTGTCTTTACAGGTGACTTTGCTCCTGGTGTCATTTCACCACCTTGTTAGTTCTCACTTTCTCTCTATTTCTGCCTAACCTGCTTCTCTCAGTTCAAAATCTCAGGCAGGCAAGAAGTTTGACTGGTGTGCACACACCCCACTGCTCACCTCTGTCCACTTAACCTGCTTTTTCCCAGTTAAACTCAGAGGTCTGTGGAGTACCTGATCTGTAGCTTCTTACCTTGTAGTAATGGCATCTGGTGTGTGCTCTCCCACCACTCCTGCAGTTTCTCTGGTTGCAAGGTCCCCTCTCAGAGTCCAAGTATCAGGCATGTGCGTGTCCTGGCCCTAGGACACCTTCCAGCTCACCTCCATCTTCTCAAATTGCCTTCTGGTGTTCCACATACAGCTTTCTTTTTTTTTTATTAAAATATTTTAAAATTTACATATACTTGCCATTAATTGTAATCCCCATGTATTCCCCATCACCATCTCACCAGTGCACCAT
>JAGFMF010011938.1:62607-78363 GCA_019455555.1 Galemys pyrenaicus | reverse complement strand
GTATTTAAATTTTTTGGTTTCAGTTATAAAGGGGGTGGTTTTCTTTATTTCCTCTTCTTCAGCTTGGTTGTTTGTGTAGAGGAAGGCTACTGATTTTTGCGTGTTGATTTCACATACAGCTTTTATGGGACCTTTATCGCAGAACTCTCTGCCCTGTGATGATGGTGCCTGGGGAGTGCTTTCCCAAAGCTACGGCACCCACCTAGTTCAGAGAACCCCTCTTAGTTCCAAGTTTCAGGCAGAGTGAGAAGTTTGGCTGGCATGCATGTGCTGTACTGCTCACCTCTGTCAACTTAACCTGCTTTTCCCAGTTAAACACAGTGGTCTGTGGGATACCTGATCTGCAGCTTCTTATGTCGTGGTAATGGCATCTAGCATGTGCTCTCCCACCACTCTGGCAGTTTCCCTGGTTGTGAGGTCCTCTGTTGGGGTCCAAGTATCAGGCGAGTGTGAATCCTAACTCTGGGACATCTTCCAGCTCACCTCTGTCTCAAAACCCAGTCTTTAAAAAGCCTGAACTTTTAATAATGACCACTAAGTATGCCTACCTCTTGGAGCTCTAGAGGAAGGTTGTATTTCTGTCTTCCTAGGCTGTTCACTATACAGACATCCTTGGGAAGATAGTTCAGAACAAAGGATGTTAGTGCCTTTGCTAGAAAGATGTGTAGAAATGTGAGAGTCCCACAGAGAATTGTTGCCCAACAATATTTACCACTTGTTTCTATACCATCTTGACTTGTAGTGATTTTTCCATTAATGTGATACTCTGTCTGCCACTCTGATTAATCTGAACAATAGAGATTAGAACCAAATCCATTCATTTCTCATATAAACTCATATCCATTGACAGCATTCTAAGCAGCAGATGAGGCAAACTGGTATTGACCTCAATTATCCCCCTCATCATCTGCATTCCATTAGCTGAGCAACTTCAATAAGCCCATCTGTTCTACCTTAGGAAACCAGATAGCTTTACTACTACTATTCAAATACCAGAAAGTAGCAAGTGTTGATAAGTATGTAGAGATTTTGGAACACCTGTGTATCCCACTTTTGGAGGGAATAAAATGATGCAACTGTTATGGAAAACAGTATGGTACGTCCTTTAAAAATTAAAGATGGAATTACTATATGATTCAGTAATTCCACTTCTAGGTACTCAGCAGGACCTTGAAGAGATAGGTATTTGTAAACCTCTTTTCACTGCAGCCTTATTTGTAGTGTTAATTTGTGGAAGCAACCCAGTGTCTATTGAAGGGGGAATGGATAGACAAAATGTGGCATATTCATGTAATAGAATATTATTTAGCCTTAAAAATAAAATTCTTATATGAGGTATCTAAAGTAGTCAAATTTATGTTACTAGAAAGTATAATGTAGTTTCCAGGGAAATAGGTGGAAGGCATTGAAAATGGAGAGTTCTTTAATGGGTATGGAGTTTCAGTTTCCAAGATGAAAAGTTTTAGAGCTCTGTTGCACAGCAATATGAATACACTTTATTGAACTACTAAATAAAAATGGTTCAAATGGTATAAAATACATCCTTTTTAAAAAAGCACAATTAAGAGAAAACAAAATCAAAAGACCTTTCCTTCATTTCAGTTTCTATATTGATTTACTTATCAGCCAACTTCAACAATTACCAACTCAAGATAAGACTAGCAATTTATTTTTGTTTAATCTATAATCCCTACCTACTTCTGCATCTCTTGGTTATTTTGACATCATATAATTTTATCCATAAATCTGAGTATGTATGTATTAATATAAGAATTGCTAAAATCTTTTTTTTGTTTATTATGTATAGTTCCACAAAACTATCATCCTAACTAAAAAATTAATGATTTCTTATTGCTGTGTCTATGTGATCTTCTTTTTCTTTGCCTACTTAAAACTCTTGGGGTTTTTTAATCTGTATCTTGATGTGTTTCCTCAGTCTTGGAAAATAATCAGATTATATCCTTGGATTTTCCTTCTGCTCTATTTACTCTATACTTCTGGCTCTCCAATTGCATGGATGTTAGACCTTTTCTCTGTTTCATCTCTGTCTCTGTCTTGGTCTTCACAGCAAAACTATTATAAAAAGCAAAGCAAAACAAAACAAAACTAGAAAAACCTCAGTCTGGGAGTTCCTCTGAAATATATCTGGAAGAATAATTTATTGGCGTAATTTAAATTTTTTTTCCAATTCTGGAAACTTTTTTTTTGACTGATTCTGGGCTTCTTAGCTTTGAGGTATTATGAGCAACCTTTATATGGAAGGTCTGAATAAAGAATATAGATACAAATGAGAGTTTCTTGGCACATAGAATAAAACCCCATAGCCTATGTTTTTTTTTTTGAGGGGGGGAATACAGATGTAGGAGGAGAGTATCAGTGGGAATGTGATAGAATTTGTTCAAGAGGGAAGATGATACAGAGCTGGCAGTAGTAGGATTAAGTTTCAGATATTGGGCCTCCCTGGTGGTGCAGTGAGTTAAGCAACGCACTATGAAGCAAACCGCAGCCACTGCAGCACAGGTTTGATCCCTGCTGCTGGCCAGTTGGGGGACCCACATGGTGCGGCAGACCTCTCCTGCTCCCCTCAGCAGTATACTTCCGGCTGTTCCCCTCAGCAGTGTACTTCCGTTGATCTGCCTGTTCTGCTCCCCGCTCTTTGTGGTGAATCCTCTCACCCCCCCACACCTCTGGCCTGTACCCCAGTGCTTGTATGCATAAATAAATAAACCTTTAAAAAAAAGTTTCAGATATTGGGGTGGGGTGGCAGTGTAGGTGCTAGATTTATAAATAGTTGTCTCTTTCCTATGAAGCCTGGCTTTCTGAGCTGGCAACGAGTTGTTTTGGAAGCTGACTTAAAAGATCCCATCTTTTTTTTTAATTTTTAAAGATTTACTTATTTATGCATACAAGAGCTGGGGTATAGACTAGAGTCACGGGAGGTAAGAGGATTCACCAGGCACAGAGTGGGGAGCAGAACAGGCAGATCAACCAAAATACACTGCTGCTGAGGGGAGCAGTGGGCAAGGCAGGAGAAGTCTGCTGTGCCATGTGGGTCCCCTCCCTGGCTGGGGATCAAACTCACGCTGCTGTGCTGCTGATGCTTCACAGTGTGGCACTAAACCCGCTGTGCCACCAGGGAGGCACAAAGATCCCATCTTTTAATGGTATGGCCCATCTTTAATGAATGGTCTTAAGATGATCTTAAGCAATGAATGTCTCATTTGTGACCATGATGACCTAAGCATCTGGAGAGATTTATCTTTTTTTAGGATACCACCTTGCCCTACTTCTGGGGGATTTGAGGGAGAGAAACCAGTCTCTTAAGTGAATTCTGCTATCTTGATACCTCAGACTGGTGGGTGCTGAGTCAGAATTTTTTCTAAGTAGAACATATCCTTTTCATGCTATCTTGCTCTTGAATATTGTAGAACAAATTCATACTCCCAAAATTTTGTTCTCCAAAATCTACTGTTATCATCCAGGGGTAGTGTTGATTTTCTCAGCATAGTCTTTAAAAAAATGTGGAAAGTGAGTTTAGCAGTGCTCTTTTATTCCCTGAACTTTGTCAACAACTATAACAATCTTTAGGATGTTTCAAAATGAAACACTGGGACAAATGAGAAAAGTCAAGACTACTATTCTGTGGTGTGCTAGACCAGGAGGAAGAGAACCACCTTGGTAGAAGCAATCAGGCTATTACCTATTATGAATCAGGCAGAATAATCCTTAGGGCTGAAGAAAAGAATTATGGTGCATAGACTGGATCAAAGTGTGGCCTGAAGAGTGTGCTGGCAGGAAATTTTTGTCCATTCACTTAACCTGTTAGACTCTATCCCAAGCCTCCACCCTTGACCCCAGTTTCTGTCAGTTTCTTCACCTCGCATACCTGATTCTCTATGCCTGACTTCGTGGCTCCAAATAATAGTGGCCTACACGAGCTTATATGTAGGCAAAAGAGGTTCAACTCCTATTGTCCAACAGGGAGAGAGGTCTACAAGAGGAAGTGAAGAGAGTTTTCCTGGGAGGTTATGTCACAGGCATAAAAACTTGGAACTCTAAATTAATTTTGTATAGAAACTTTGTGCATGGTTCTTTAATATTGTTTAGCACAGGTGTATTTTGGTCCTTAGCTTTTCCTAAGAGCCTGACCACTGGGTGTGACATTGCTTCTCTGGTAAAAAGCTTTAAAAATCCCACAATAAACTGACAAAAGTGCCTTTCAATGCAATCTGTTTGTAAATTGAATTGGCCTGGCTGGTTAAAGAGGCCCACCCTGCTCCTTAGCTTTAATGTCTGCCCTTATACAAAGAAGGCAAAGTCTTTTATCATGACAGACAAGCCACACATTCTGAGTTTAAAAAAGATAAAGATTGGCTCCTTGTAGGAGAGACTGTTTGATTTAAGACAGGCCATATTTAATGAAATGCAGCACTAAATGGGCCTGTTTAAATGTGGCAGTTTGTACAAAGTTCTCTACTATTATCAGACTATGTGTTTACTTTTATGTGAAAGTGAAAGTTTCAGTCTTCTTTTGGATCAAAAATGGTATTGCTCATTATGATGGGGTGTGAATATCACCAAGTAAAAAGTAAATCACAAAGGGGGTTTTATTTTTGATTAGTTGCTATTTTCAATGGAGAATAAATTAAGTATATGTAGTCAAAAGACAGGTAAAGAGGAGGTGGTTGAGCATTTAGTCATGTTTTATGTAATACTTGTTTTTCTTTTACATGAACACATTATACCATCCATCAGGACAAATTAATATGTCTTGGACCTTTAAAAACTGTAAAAAAATAATTTTAATGGCTCCAATAACAGCTCCAGATGAATGCTGGAAAACAGATATTCCAAACTGTCAAATAGCATATGTATTACTTGGCTCTGTTATAACTGCAAGTAAATGCTGCTTTTGTATGAAGTTTCTTTGACTGCCAATGGAAGAACTGTAACACATTTATTGGGAACAAAATTGGAATGGGAATGAGACATGTTACAACAGAATGGTACCTAATTCCTTCTTGCCAGTTGGACTGAATTAAAATAATAAATCATTAGGACAATAAAGGGTTTTTGGTTAAAAGAAGGAATAATTAAAGACTTTTGCAAAAATGGTAGTATCATATATATCACTTATGATAGGCATTTTATTTAAAAATAAGTTTTTGTATCATGTGGAGGAGTCGATTTACACACATATAAATGTGTTTATTAAATGGAGGAGGAAAGTCAGACAAGCTTCAGAGTTGAATTTAACTGTGTTATGAAAAAAAATTATTTACAGCAAAGACCAGTTCCTATTGCTGTTTACTGCAGGTAAGGGAATTTAGGATGTGAATCTGTGTTTGAAAGGAGTGACTCATGTCATTATTTATTACAGCTAATTGCTAATGTTTATGAAGAGCACAGTATGTTGCAAAGTGGGACTGAGTAATCCATGATGACCTTTTGTGCTATCAAAGCTTTATCAATTAGAAGCCCCTGATTGTAAATTCAGTGAATGCCTTCAAAGAAAGATTGTGTTTAGCTTCTTATGCAATCCCGGTGATTATTTTTTGGCTCCTTTTTCTTCAAAACTGAATGCTCTCTAGGGTACTGCTTCCAAATCCGCAAAATGTAACATGTTCAAAATGTCTTCAAACTTCAAGGAGTGCTGTGGTTTTTATAAGTAATAGTGAGGATTTCAGAAAAATAGTGGCTTTATTTTCCTGATAAATGCCTTTCTTCTTGATGCCTCTACTGGTTCAGTAGCTTCCTGGTCACTTTCTTTTCTATTTTATTTTCTGATGATGGTCTTTAAGACAGTTCAAAACTTTGTTGGATGTTTCACGATTCTAAATTAAAGCCTTTATTTTAGTATATTTTTATTGTGAAGCAGTCTTATAATATTAGTTGTTTCTAATTTACTGATCTCCAGATAGGATGTTTGAGTTCTTATTCTCTGTGTTGCTGCTGCTTCTGAAATTGGTTAATGCCCAATCTTGAAATTTTTGCTCTTATGTCTTTAGTGACATTATGTTATCCTGGATCTTTTTTTGTTTATTTTATCCTTTTTAATTTTTTAAAAACCTGAATTTTTAAAATACCTTCTACTGAGACTACTACCTAAGGCTGAGGTCTCAGCTTTTTCTTCTTGGAAGGAAGCTTTTTGACTCCCAAGTCTTTTTCAAGCTTTAAAACTGCATTTCCAACTATTTTGAACATCTCTACCAATTTCATTAAAAACATCTAAAATCAAATCCTGTGTTTATGTTTCAATATTGTAAATTGTTACCAGAACTACTTCCTTAAATCTCTTTGACAGTTTTTGTCTAGAGATTATGGCTACTGAGTTCTCATGTTGACACTAAGTTGTGGTTTTCCGTTCCCCCATCACCTAGTATTATGGACTAATCTATCAGAACCACACTTTTGGTTTAATTGCTATTTATTTGCCTAAATTTTCTCTGTTTCAACATATTTTCTCCACATCAAACCCCTGTATTATTAAATGGTCAGCTTGAGGATTGGATGCCCTTGCTTCTCATTAACATATTAATTTATAGCCAAGATGGAGGGAGGTAAAAAGAATAGAACTACATGGTACAAAATATGGCAGTCCAACAGGCTGTGCCTGTGGCAGGTATTATGATTGGTTTGTATAGTACAGACTTAGTTGTAGCTCCATATTTTTACTAATTATAATTAATTTATTAAATATTATGGAATGCATTATATGCCAGGTGTTGAGTGCATTGCATGTGAGGCAGAGGACATAAAATAGTAAGCATAAGAAATTTGTGGTCTCTTTTCATTGAACTTATTCTGTGGTAGGAAAGGTAGACAGTTCCTACAACCATTAAATAAAGTATGGCATAAAAGAAAATTGGATAAATTATACCCCATAAATTGAAATATTTTACTTTTCAAAGGCATTCTTAAGAAAATAAAAAGATAAACCTTGCACTGTGAGAAAATACTTTTAAAACATATTTAATAAAGCACTGTATTGGAATATATAGAGAACTTTATAGCTCATTAATGAAAAGTCAAAGAATCCATTATAGAAGTAGACTAAAGATTTGAACAGATACTTCACTAAAGAAGATATATTAATGACAAGAGAGTTTAAGAGAAGACAGTCAACATCATTAGTCATTAGAGAGATGCAAATCAAAACTTGTGATACCACTATACATCCACTTGACAGGATAAAATTAAAACGACTGACTATAGCATGTGTTGACAAGAAGGTAGAACAAATAGAATGCTCATATATTGATGGAAATGCAAAATGAAAAATCACATTGGAAAGAAATTGGGCAGTTTCTTATAAAACTGAACACATATTTAACATATGATCCAGCAATCCTTCTTGGAGGTCTTTGCCTAGAAAAAAATGAAAATATAGGTCTAAAGATTTGAAAGCAAATATTCATAGAAGTTTTAATCCTAGTATCCCAAAATGAAAGCATTTTGGAAAGAATAAAAAACAAACTGATACATCCATACAACAGAATGTTCCACAACAGAAACAAAGAAAGAATGAACTACTGTTACATGCAACAACAGGATAAAGCTTGAAAGGTTTAAAACACTTACCGTGGAGATGTGATGTCTGATTTATGTTTCTGAATGCTATGTGGAATGGAAAAATCTTCACTAAGCAGGCATCAGATAATAGTGCATAAATTAAGGGTTTATTGAGGATGGGGGTGGGGGTGGTGGAAAGATGGATTTTAGAAACATTTATGAAATGCAGTTTCCTGTGGGAGTTGAAAAAAGGGCTTAAATGTTTTCTAGGTGTCTAAACTGGGTTACAGAGTGTATAGTGGTACCATTCACAGACAAGGAATAAAGGAATAAGAAAATAGGGGGGGTAAGGTGGTGACTTTAGTTTTGTACATCTTTGCTTTGAGGTGAATAAAAGACATTTATATTGTGTTTAGAGACAGTTAGATGTATACGTCTGTTGTTTAGAAAATAGGTCTAGGCTACAGAAACAAATTAATTCCTCAGCATGTAGGTGGTAATGAAACCATGGAATTAATGACTTAGAAGATGGATGAATAGGATAAGGAAATAAACTGATAGCAGAACCCTAAGAAATTCCAATGTTTAGGAGAAAGGTAGGAGGATAATTAAGGGACCATTGTATGAAGTCATTAGAAGGAGTGAATGGCCAACAATATCAAATGGAATTACTTCCTTGGAGGATATGATGAATTTCAAGATTTTAAATTAATACAGTTTTGGGAATTCTTGAGAAGTGCTCTTATAGTAAAAGGTAAATTACTCTTGTACAATCATTGAAAAGAAAAAGTTAATTGTTTGATGACTTTTGGACAAGGCAGTGGGTTTCCTACATAGATGGAAGAACTCATAATTTTCTATGCTTTTATTTTGTTCTAATGCTCTTTGGACTTTTTAAAGAAAGACTTTTAAAAAATTTAAATTAAAGAGTTTTTAGAAATCCATTTATATATTCTGGGTGGAGAAATTTGTACCAGATATTCCCTTATTTACAAATCCGTGAGCAAGAACCTACTTTTTGCAGTGTTTGCTTGACAAGTGCTATACGCTTTAATTCATCCTCTCCATTTAATCTTTTTCATTACCTGGGTGGGTGTGATTGCCTTGAAGAGATCAGTGGGAAAAATTTTAGATCCTCTTTTCCTTGTTAAACCTCATAGTCTTTTGGTAATGTACTGTTAAGTCTCCATGTACCAGAGGTTTTCTCTGCTTTCTTTTTGTGGTTGGTTTCTAGTTTCAAACTTTTATGGTCAGAGATGTTTGGTTTGATTTCAGTTTTCATAGATTTATCGACACTTGTTTTATGACTCAGTATGGGGTTAATCCATAGAATATCCCATGTGTACTTGAAAAATTGTGTATTCAACTTTTTTGGGGGTGAAGTGCCCTATAAATATTCAGCTCATGCAGTCTTAATTCTTTTTTTTTTAAAGATTTATTTATTTATGCGTACAAGAGCTGGGGTACAGGACAGAGTTGTGGGAGGTGAGAGGACTCACCAGACAGAGTGGGGAGCAGAACAGGCAGACTGACCGAAACACACTGCAGAGGGGAGCAGCGGGCAGGGCAGGAGAGGTCTGCTGTGCCATGTGGGTCCCCTCCCTGGCCGGCAGCAGGGATCGAACTCGTGCTGCAGTGGTTGTGGTTTCCTTCATAGTGCGTTGCTTAACCCACTGCACCACCAGGGAGGCCCCTGCAGTCTTAATTCTTTAAGATTATATTGTTCCTCATTTATTTTTTATTAGTTGACCTGTTAATTGGGGAAAGTAGGGTGTTGAAGTCCTCTGCCATGAATGTTTTTCCCAATGTTTGTTTTCAGAATTGATAGTAATTACCTTATATATTTTGGTATTACTTCTTTTGGTGAGTATATGTTGATGAGTGTAATGTCTTCAAAAATGAGGATATTTTTAAGGTGCCAATTAAAGATCACCATTACAAGATCTCAGAACAATTTGAGAAATGACTATACTGTCCTTATTGATTCATTGATTTCAGTCAATCAATGGCAATTACAATTATCATTATTCTAGTTCAATTGGGAGGGAAGGAGGACCTTGAAACTGTGTCAGTTATCAATTTATTGTCTCTCAGCTCCAGATTTATTTTCCAAAACCTTCTTGGGAAAATGAATTAGGTCCTTAAGCATTTCTCTGTTACAGTGAGCATGCTGTTAGAGGTTGCCAGAGGACAAGAACATCCATTTCTGGTTCTGTATACTCCCTTTTATTTTCCTTATCCTGCTTCAGGATCCATCAATGATGCATGTGCTATGGGCCATCTACTGATGCTCTACCTCAAATGTACTCTCAGAATATCCCTTGGCAACCTGTGGGCCTTTGTGGACCATGTAACTAACTTGCTTTGATCCTCCCAAGGTGGATACTGGTGTTATCTGGATCTCATGCTGGCAGTAGTGCTCTGATTTATTTTGTGTGTCTGACCACCAGCTTAGCTTCCTTGTACTCCAGAAGTTTGTTTCCTGTTACTGTTCCATCATGGCTTATCTGCCATGGTGTTTGTTTGTTGTTTGTTTTTCTTTTTTTTTTTTTGCTGTCCAGTGGCTATGGATCAATTCTGGTTTGGGCAACTCAGAAAATATCTCTGACCGATGGGCTGCTGCTATATCTTCTCCAATGAAGTCATTACCCCAGCCTTGGGGAGGAGCATCTCCTTCCAAATTACTTCTTGTCAACTATAGTGTTCTCTTACATCTTTATAGTTACTCTTATCAATGTGAAATAAGTTTCTATGTTTTTCTTTCTATTCAAATTGTGTGCCCTAATTGCACCCATAATGATATACTGTCTTTCCTTTACTTTATACATGTACCTACCAGACAGGTCAGTTTTCCTACAATTCAGCTCTGATTAAAAACACCAACCAACCTCCACACCTCCAAAACAAAAGAAAAACCAGCAATTGTCGAGTGCTTCTATAAAGCCTGGAATTCAAGACCCTCATGATCTGGTTCCTGCCTATCTTTCCAAAACTTATTTTCTGCTTTCCCTAAAATAAGGCAAGTAGCAGTGTGTGATACAGAAAACTCTGTCCTAGATTTGACTTTACCACTTACTAGTAGACAGAAGAAAGATAAATGCTTAGGTTGCTCTGAGTTTCAGTTTATTTTTAAAAATACTTTTTTAAAAAAAAAGATTTATTTATTTATACATACAAGAGCTGAGGTACAGGCCAGAGTCCATGGCGGTGAGAGGATTCACTAGAGACAGAGTGGGGAGCAGAACAGGCAGACTGACTGAAACACACTGCTGAGGGGAGCAGCGGGCAGGGCAGGAGAGGTCTGCTGTGCCATGTGGGTCCCCTCCCTGGCCGGCGGCAGGGATCGAACTTGTGCTGCAGTGACTGCGGTTTCCTTCATGGTGGGTTGCTTAACCCACTGTGCCACCAGGGAGGCCCAGTTTCAGTTTACTTCTCTGGAAAGTGGAGATGCTAATAGTTTTTCTGACTACCTCCAGCTAAAATAATGCTTGTGAAAACTCTAAGAATTTAGTTTCTCTCTAACTGTAATGTACTGTCATAAGATTTATACAGTGATTTTTCTTTTCATAGTACTCAAACATGAAAATTAGTGACAATGTCAGAAATTCATCCTATTTTCTGGACTGGCAAAAGGGATCAAGGCAATATCTTTTTTAGGAGCCAAAACCATACCTTATTTTTATATTTTTGTCCTGCTACCATCCCAGACAGATAGGTTCATCACTGGTTCAAGCAGTCTCCTTGTTGTCTTAGCTGTTCTCATGACATTCTTTTCTGTATTCTACTACCATACTTTCATTGCTGGTATCCCTGTGACACTAGCCTTATGTACCCCGTGTCTGAGCCAAGGTGTGCCCACCTAAACAGGCCCACACCCTACTCCAGGTGCCCACTTTCAGGCATGAGTGCAGGACTGCAGGCGTCTATCATTACTGTTAATGGTCAGAGGGTGGAAAAATGATAAACTTCATTGACTCTAGAATCCACCCCTTCAGGATTTTCCACCAGATTAACTATACATAAATTTCTCTTAGCAAAACACAACACTGCAGCCATGACCCACAAAAGTAAACCTAATACAACACAGTACAACTGAATACAGCAATGAAACAAAATACAGCAGAATACAAATAAGCCCAGGCAGGGTACCAACCTAGGAGCAAAAAACAAGAATATTGGCACCAGCAGATGATCCACTGTGCCTGTTGCTGAAGGTGCTGCTCATGCAAGAGGGGAAACACTCACAGCATACGTTGTCATGCCAGGAGCCATCAGGCTTCTCGGTCTTCTCTGGCTGTGGTCTTAACCATAAGCCACACACCTCACCCACCCCCAGGATGCTCTCACTCTTGGATTGGTGACACTATATTCTGGGGGTAATCGCCCAATCCCTAGGGGTACTCTCTGCTGTCACTCCAACAGTGGCTTCCATAGCTACCAATGTGACATGTAGACCCCTGCACTCAGGACCAAACCTGTGAACATGCACATGGGTCAGGGATCCGTGGATACAAGCTCCACATGCGGCCTCTCTTGGGATCTCTCTTTGGCTGTGGGCTCCACCACAAGCCACATTCCTCACCCGTCCCCAAGGAGAGTCCCTCAGCTCCTCATCCTCACTCAACAACAAGCAGGGCATCACCCACAGGTGATTTTAGGACACTCACTGGCCTTCTTTACCAGACTTAGGCTGCTTACCAGCCGATCAGGGCTTCCCAATCTTGGCACCAGCTTTTGCCTTCTCTAAGTTGGCTTTTGATACCTCCTCTGTCTGGCTGCAGAGAACTTGGTGAGGGCTTCTCTCTCAGCCAATCTTGGGCTCTTCTCATGCCTGCTCCTGCCTCTACTCTGGCCATCGCCTCTCTGGGCTGCACCCTGGGAGTGGCCAGGGTACACAGGCTGCTTTTGGCCACTGAGGCCCACTGGTCACCTGATTCCCATTTCCTGGGGTGTACAATATCATCCACACCCAGGGCCTCATAAACATAACATCAACCTGCCAAAGTTTCCCAGTCTTCTGGCGGGATTGTCAGTCCATTAGTTCTTTCCTTGTGTTAGCACTGGCGAGCTCTGAATGATGAATCCTGGCCCTCTTTCTTCTCCAAGTCTGTTGCTTCAGGCGTCATGGGCTGGTCATTGGGGGCCGTCTCCTCCTCCACTCAAGGTCTTGTCCCACCACTCCTGGACCTTGTCCACCTCCTGTGCTCCTGCAGCATCTTTAGCTCTTCCCGCAGTTTTGTTCACCTCCTGTGCTGCCATGGCGCCATCATGTGCTCCTGGTGTGCCGTACCTCAGTCTCTCCTGAGGTCTTTGGAGGGCTCTATACCCATCTGCATAGAATCATCCTGTTGACTAACACCAGTTGTATAGGCAGGATGGCATGGGGACAGGTTCTTCATGATCCAGGAAGATGGGTAAAGGAAGTTCTGGAGCTCTTGGTGGCTTTTTCAGGCTTTTACTAGTCTTTCTGCATCAGAAGCGACCAGGAACAAGGGCAGTGGGGAGGCTGAGGCTAGGAGGCTAGCAGGCCTCCTAGCTGCAGCGAATCTTCACTCTCTCTGGGCTCTCTAGCCTCTACTGCTTATGTTTACTTCCCCTCCCACCATCTCCTGCTGCCGTTCCTCTGACACCACCCTTATATGCCCCTTGTCTCAGCCTAGGTGCACCCACCTGCGCATGCCCACACCTTACTCCAGGCATGTGTGCAAGACCACAGGGGTCAATCATTGATGCTAGTGGCTGCAGGGAGGAAAAATCTGATAACCATCATGTACCGTACAATTATGCATTTTTAATTTGATTAGGATGTGTGAAACTAGACATTAGAAATAGCTTTTCTTTATCTACATATCTACAAATAGAATGATTGTAAAGTTTGGGGACAGGGTAGAATGTTTGTCTTTTTCATCACCTGGTCCTGACAGCATTTGTTTATTACTTGGATAGACAGATTATTTCATTCATATGTGTGAGCTCATTAAAGTGGTATTCTGCCCCTATGCGCTCATGTGCTTTGGTTGTTTGTGTAAAATATGCAGAAGTGCTTTGAAAACTATAAAATAGAAGGAAATGAATTATTTTCAGAAGATAAACTGGAGAAGGAAAAGCTTTCAAGCTGGACCTATTTCAAATTCCTATCTCTTGGAAGAGGTATTCTTTTTGCATGAGAATTTGTAAAGGACTGTAAGGTCTTAAGTCTGTGATAAAAGATTTAGGACCTGACTGCTTGTATAGAAAGAGGCAGATTTCTCCAGTTGCTCATTGGTTGGACTCATCTTTATTGGGTATTAGGCCAACCTGTGGATGTTTTCGTCAGCAGGCGGCTCTTCTTAATTCCTCTTTATCTTGGCTATAGATGCTGGGGGAAATAGCAATTCCAGGGGAATTTGAAACATGAATAAAAAGGTATTTAAGATTTTGTTTAAAAATATTCCTTAGGAAATGCAGGGTTCCTTCTTTTGTATAGTGAAGAGAAAGCTGAGTTCAACAGATGATAAAAATGTAGCCATTCCACTCTTGCCTAGACAAAACATTATCTAACCTTTTTATAACTCTTTGTATTTTCCAAAGACCTTTACAAATATATGCCCTCCACTCCTGCCCATAACAAACCTCTGATCAAAGCATTCATCTTTCTATTTTCTAGATGACAAGAGTTCCAGAGAAATGAAGTCACCTTCATAGGTTCCAGGGTGAGTCAAAGGTAGAATGAGCTTTTGAAACTCTGATTTAGAGTTCTTGGCTTAATTACTCTGCAACATGTTATTTCCTGTCTTGACTAAAGCTCTACAAATTAGTTGAAAGAATTCTTAATTTAAGAAGCCAAGTCTAGAATTGTAAATAAAGGATATTCAGTGAGGAAGCTTGAGGCTTTATTAAAACTAAGATTATCCTGAGCCACCAGATTTAGAGGGTTATGAAGAAGAGTTGATGTGATGCATAGACTTCTGTAGCGGCAGGAAGGGGTGGCATTCTGGGCAGGTTCGGGATGGTTCTGGGCAGATGGGTCAGGGAAGGGAGTCTTGGAGCCCTCGGTGGCTTTTTATGCTTTCATTTAGTAGAGGTGGCCAGGTTCATGGCAGGCATGGGTGCCGGGGGGCCGGGAGGCTGGTAGGCCTCCTAGCCCCCAGTGCATCTCACCCTCTTGGCTGCTGCTTCTCTCTTTCACTGCTGCTCTCGTCAGTACTGTAGGTCCTGTAGGTCCTGGCATCCGCATGATGCCGCCCATTTAAGCTCATGTCCAACTCAGCCCGTGCCCACCCTGGAATGCTCGCAGCACCACAGGTGTCCATCATCACAGTGGTGGGAGGGTGGAAAGACCTGATTGTTCTGACCCTACAACTTCAGAGAAGGAAGTCCTAGACTTCAGAAAAGGTACTTCTTCAGGTCTCCTGGGGATAATGGTTGTATCTCTTTATGAAAGGAATCTGAAAGTAATGTTTGCAATATTGGCATCTGAGAAAGTAGTTCAGTTTAGCTGTTGAGATTTGTGTCCAGTTCTCGGCTTGTGTGGATAACCTGGCCAGTCTCCAATTCTTGAAACTCTAATTTAAGTTATATATATTTTTTGTAATATGAATCTATTTCAAATTTGATATAAGATCGCTGCCTAGTACATTGCCAAATACCCTCTAGGCACCTCAATAAATATTTATTAATGTTAATCATGAGTGATTATTTTCAATATTTACATTTGAAATATGTACTCTGCCAGTACTGCAACAGGGAAAACTTTCAGGATGATTACATTTTACATTTATATTCAGTGATTTATTTCCTAGAATCTCAAATTTTGGCAGACATTATTATGGCATTAAGTTTTTAACTCTTAAGGTAATTAGCAAATGTTAGTTCTATTTTATAGATGAGGACTGTAAAAAGGAAAGTGGAGTAATTTGTAAAAAGCATTACAGTGAATTGAAGTAGGGAATGAAAATTTAGGACCATGATTACATATTTCACTAAAAATAGTTTAGTTTTGGGAACTAAAGCAATGGCTAATAACTTACTATGAGGCATGGTTAATTAATATATATGGCACTATTCTCCAGATCAGAATATAGTTTTCAAAACTGGATTTTTCTTTTGATTCTACCTGTGAGATTATAGCTCTACCAGAAGTTAGTGGCTATTTTTTTCCATTGAATTTATTTATTTATTTTTATTAAAATATTTTAAAATTTACATATACTTGCCATTAATTGTAATCCCCATGTATTCCCCATCACCATCTCACCAGTGCAC
>JAGFMF010011938.1:38383-55287 GCA_019455555.1 Galemys pyrenaicus | reverse complement strand
AAATGAAAGAGGAGAAATTACAACAGATTCAAAAGAGATTAAAAGAATAGTCAGACAATACTATGAGCAGCTATATGCTAACAAGTTTAACAATCTAGATGAGATGGACAAGTTTTTAGACAGATATAACCATCCAAAGCTAAACAAAGAAGAACTAGAACACTTAAACAGAGCAATATCAAGTGGAGAAATTGAGGAAGTAATCAAAGCACTCCCCAAAAACAAAATCCCAGGACCAGACGGATTCACAAATGAATCCTACCAAACATTCAGAAGTGATCTAGTACCCACTGTATATAAACTCTTTCAAGAAGTTGAGAAAGAAGGAATAATACCTAATACGTTCTATGAAGCCAATATTACACTAATACCAAAACCAAACAAAGATAACACAAAAAAAGAGAACTACAGACCAATCTCCTTAATGAACACAGATGCAAAAATCCTCAACAAAATTCTAGCCAACAGAGTACAACAATGTGTAAAAAGGATAATTCACCACGATCAAGTAGGATTCATTCCAGAGGCTCAAGGATGGTTCAATATCCAAAAATCGATCAACGTCATTCAACATATCAACAAAAAGAAGAACAAAAACCATATGATTATATCAATTGATGCAGAAAAGGCATTTGACAAAGTCCAACATCCATTCATGATAAAGGCTCTCGAAATCCTTGGAATAGAAGGACAATACCTCAACATGGTAAAAGCTATAAATGACAAACCTACTGCAAATATAATCCTGAATGGTGAAAAACTGAGAGAGATCTCCTTAAGATCAGAAACAAGACAAGGATGCCCACTCTCTCCACTGCTATTCAACATAGTACTGATTTATGTTTTAAAAGAACACTATATCTCCTTCATTGGAATAAGGAAGCAAGTTCATCAGTGGAGAGTAAGGATTAGGAAAGCGTGCTGATACAGTCATCTAAGAGAGTGGGCCAATGATTTGATTAAGGAAATGTAATATGATTACCAGACAGCATGAAGAGTACACTTGGGATTAGTGGTCTTGAATTTAAAGTGAGATTGGTCAAGTACATGGAGCAGACTAAGTAGAATTGAGAAGGCTTGAGCTTTTGCCAAGTGACTAAGAGAAGGGAGGATGGAAAAGGAAGCTGAGGGTCATGCAGGATAGTGATTTAGTCATTGACCCTGGAATTTGGCTAGGTAAGAAGAATAGCAAGGGATAGGATAGTATTAATCCTAAAAAGATTAACAAGGTGATAAGATCAACGGACTGAAGTTGTGTTGCAGGATTGTTGTGTATGGGACAGAATGAGGTGCTTAGGCAATGATATGCTTGAAATTAAAATTGGAGTACAAGAATTGGTTCACTTAGGGTGTGGTAGGAAGATTCTGAAGTGAAGTATAAAAATACAAAAGAAGTATGTTCATTATAATTGGGATATCTTTGAATCATGCTGTTCTTTCTAAATACCCCCATGTCACCCACCTCCTTCACACATGCACACCTTATTTGAGATTTTGGAGCACTGGCAGAAGCTACGAAGCTTAGGCTAACTTAGAAGTTCAGGTACTCTGTAGATTTCATAAAGGAAAAAAAAAAAACCCAAAACAACACCCTAGCAGAATCCACTTTTCTAAGATTATTTACTTTAATTAAGAAAACTAAATAAAAACTAAACAGAATTGAGATCAAGGGTACAGAATTTCCCCTGTTCAGTTGAAAATATTGTGTGAACAAATGAAAGTCACATTTACACTTTTCATTATCCCAGGCATTGGCTGTAGAGTAGGAAAACAGTTGTGAATGATAGCATAGTAATGGTTAAAATAAAACCAGAACACATGGTTACCCAATAAATACTTGCCACTGGAACACATCTCATTTACAAAATCATGCTGTTTCTCTGTTGCTTTTAAAGAGTGAGTTTTAAGCTCTAAGCACATTAAAACATGAAAGAAGTGTAAACATAAATTATTTAGTGCTTTTCTTAAATACAAAGGAAAATGCCAACACTGGAATTTCATACAAACAAGTGGTAGTTAGGATGCTTAGGCAAAATTGCATCAGGATGTGCAAGGATCCCTGAAGTTAAAATGGAATAAGAATTTGAAAACATCTGCTTGTTTTTGGTGGTTGTTTCCATGAGTCTTTCTAGGTATACAAAATATTTAAAAAGTAACACTTCAGCTACTCTGCTGAATGTTTAATTATCAATGATACATGGTGTGCAATTATTATTTAAGCAAGAAATGAAAAGTGACTTAACGAGAGAACCAAAATAAACATTTGAAGAAGTTATTTGTGAAGTAAAAATAAAATAGAGGAATTTCACAAATCTCAGTTACATACAAGATTCAGGTTAGAATCAGGAACTTGTAAAATTATTTTTGTATTTATGAAACCCTAAAAATCCTGTTTTGTGTTCCTTGCTAATGTGAACTTTTGATTGTTAATGTACCTTTTTTTAAAATATGTGTCTCATAGATGTGAAATTGTGATCTATCTCAAGTATTTTTACCCCTGCCTCTTTCCCTGAACCATCCTCTCCCCCCCCCAATAAAGCCTTCTTGAGCTTGTACTGCCAAAAGAATCAAACTATTCATTGTATTATATGGTCTTAACCTGTAGGATAATGAAAATGTTATGCCCTATCAAGCCCAGTGTAGGTTCTTTTATTTTTAATAATGACTATTCTTTAAAAATAAAATGCAATTAAAAATGACTTAAATACAAACTTTTATTAAAAATCTTCAGCCCACAACAAATAGATTTTGCTTTATAGTTTCCAAAATTCAAGCTCTTAAAAAATGGTTTTGTTATGGCTGTGTACATTTCATTCTACTCCCTGTTTATCTACCTACCTATTTATCACCTATCCACCCATCTATCATTTATCTGTCTGTGCCAGAGAATTGAATTAAACAGGCCTTACCGAAGTATATGAGAAAATTAAATTTAACAGACTTATACAAATGCCATAAATCTGTATATTTTAACACAGAGAGAGATTTTCCATTTCTAGAGGCTTTATAGACTAGAACTCAAACAATTACACAGGCCAGGAATTTTATGCCTTGTTGCCTTTCTATGATGTAGTGTAAAGTACTACCATACTACTTGAAGAATAATATTTTAAAGATAAATTAAGGTTATATGAAACATTTGTTTGGTTACTCTCAAAATTGCAAATCATGGTATTTTTGGTTCCCCACACCTTACTCAAACACTGGAAGAATTTACATGCTTTTCATATTCAATCTATCTGTGAAACTTTGGGTCCAGGCTTTACCAATTTAAGATGACAAGATGTTTTGTGAGGAACCACAGTAGCTTAACCATTAATTGAAAATATTTCTGTATGTAAAAATCACAAGAAGTTTTGTCACTTTTTTAGTCAATTTAGCCAATTTTTGCTTTGTTTTGAAAGGGAAACAATAACCTAGTAAACCCTTCAATATTGAGAGCCCCTCAATATTTAAAAATTTGAAAGTTTTAAAGTTAATATATGATAAAAAGAACTCATAAAAAATAAAACGCTGTATTTATAAATATAAAATTGATAGTTTTGGTTAAGGTATATGATGTCATAACTAGTGAAATCAATTGCTAACCATTTAGTACTTGCTAGATTTGGTTGAGGCCTGAAAAGAAAAGTAGGTATTTAGGAGTTTATAATCTCAAGTAATCTTAGAATTCTTTAGAGGTGATAAGACTAATACAGTAGATCTCCCTAATGAAAATGGATGCCAAAATCTTCAATAAATTCTTAGTATCTTGATGACAGCCTCATGAGAGCTCATGAAGCAGAGGTTCCAGCTACTCTATGCTGGATTCCTGATTCATAGAGTTGTGTTATTTTAAGCTGATAAATTTGGGGGCCATTTTTACACTGTACTAGGTAACTAATATACTAGAGTTTCCACCATTCCAAAGAATGTAACAAATCACAAATAAGTGACTTTGAATATAACATGTTTTTGAATAAAAATGGTATAAAAAGTCAGACACTATGACCCATAATTAAAAGATATATATTTTAGAGACTTCTTAGAATTTTAAAATAGTAAAAGTTCTTAGAAGTAATGCTTAATGTTTCTTTAGGTGCATTCCAGAGAACTCTGGAAATTACATCTAAAATTGTTTTTTCTTCCAACCTTTCTCATTTTATGAAAGACATCTCCTTATAGTAATATGATAAACCTGAAAGATCAGAAATCTATGAATTAGCCTTGATTGCTTCCTCTTGTACCACCCCTCTTCCCATGTAACTAGTTGCTGCCAAGCCTATTAATTCTGTCTCCAAAATATGCCTTAACTCTCTTTTTCCATTGCTATCACACTCATCTAATTTGCTTCATTGCTCACGTGGAACTGACACCACAGTTTTTGTTGTGCTTCTCCTTCCATCCCCTAATCTCTGGAATCTGAGAATGTTACTTTACATGATGAAAAGGACTTTGCCAATTTGATTAAGGTTAGGACATTTATGTGGTGAGATTATCAGGATTACTTGGGTTGGCCCAAACTAATCCCAGGTATCCTTAAAAAACATAACTAAATAAATAAAATTCTTGGCTGGGTCAGATGAAACAGAAGAAGGAGGAGGAAAGATTTGAAGCATGAAAAAGACTTAACCCACTATTGTTGATTTTGAAACTAGAGGAAGGAGACCACAAGCCAAGGAATATGGGAGGGCCCTAGAAACAGAGAGTAGTCCTCTGTTTATAGCTGACAAAAAACCAGGGATGTTAGTTGTACAACCACAGAGTAGTGAATTCTCTCAGCATCCTGAATAAGTAAGATAATTGATCCCCCCCCTGGAGTCCCCAAAGAGGAATGCAAGCCTGCTGATAATAACCCAGTGAGACGGATGCCAAGCATTAGACCTATAGAATTATATACTACATTTGTATTATTTCAGTCACTAAATTTGTGGTAATTTCATTACAGTAACAAATAAAAATGAATACTTTTTATTGTTTTTGAAAAGTGTTTTCTGGGCTCTCCAAACTGTTTTTCAGAGGACAGCCAGAGAGACTTTTTAAAAACAAATATATCAGGTGACTTCCTAGTTTAAACTCTATTTGACTATACTTAGAAAGCACAAGCTATTTCCTTGACTCAGAGAGGCCATGTTAAGTCTCTCAAAGGCCCTTGGTCCCTACAAGTCTCTCTACTGCCTCCCTGGCCTTTAAATTCTCTGAACCTGCTAAGCACTTTTAAACCCTGGTGTTTTTGCAGATGCTGGTATTCATCTGGAATACCTTCTGCTCTTCACAGTCATTCTTCAAATATCATCTTAAATAATACTAATTGTGATTACCTCATAAATTATATTAATACGATTTAAGATACTGTATATATTAGGATATTAGAGAAGCCTTTTCTTGTTAGCATATATGAATATGCCTCATCATTATTTTATATTACTAAAATCTATTTATTTCCTTCAAAGCATTTTTTCAACTTGGAAACATATATTTGTTTATTTATTGCTTATCTTTGCAATTAAATTCTGGGATCCAAGAGAACAGGGACAATGTTTATTTTATTTACTAGTGGATTGTCTGGATAGTAGGCATTCAATAAATGTTTTTTTTTTTTTTTGTAAACATTTTTTAAGGAAAATTGTTTTACAGCAAATAAGTTTGGAAAATTTGAAAGTAAACAAAGTTAAACAGGTATCTTTACTGCAGGAGTTTTCTGAGCCTTAAATTTGCTAACATAATCCATTGTAAATGGATCATGAGTCTCTAAATGAGGGCTATTGTTTGTAGCTTTTCTATTTGACCTGGAACTTTTTTTGTTTTTGAAGGTTAAGACTGCTGTTTTGTGTATATAATTTGGCAAATGCCAATGTAGTTCAAGGTTCTCGTTTTTTTAGAGACAAGGAAATGGTGACCCAGGAAGTTTCACTGACTTGTGTAGAGTTGTCTAGGGTTATACTGTGAGTCAGGTCTTTCTTGTCTAGGATTGTACTATGAGTCAGGTCTTTTGTGAGAATCTAAACATTTAAAAATGCCTATAGCATCTTTAAGTGATTAGCCAAAAAACAGGGAAAGTTGTGTTTAGAGTAAAATTATAGATGAGAATTTATACTAGTCTATATCAAGGAATTTGCTTGTTTTTTGAAACTGCCATTTTTTTGATAAAAATACCACAACAGAGAAAAAGTTATTCAAACCCCCTAATTAAAAATGCTACCTCTCCTCCATCACATCCAGATCAAAACAAAAAATCATGTAATTTAGTTTCCTTCAGCAGCCTGGGGTAGAAAGGAATTAGGCAAAAACATATACAGGAAAGTCTGGCTTTTATTTGCTTACCTAATTGCTATATTTTTGTGGGCATTTTTAATGTGGAAGTGGATTCTGAGAATGTCAATGTAGAATTCATATGTTCACTTGTAAAACTGGGAATTGGTGTAGTATTGGATTAAATGCTTGCCTTTGGAATCCATAGCTATGTTTTAGAGACCTTTCTTTATCTCTTACCACCTGTGTGACATTTAGCACTTTCCCAAACCTTTATTTTCTCATCTGCAAATAGAAGTAATATTAATCCCACCTCAAATGGTTGTGATGAGATGAAGCATGTAAAGAGTTCAGTACATTTCCCAGCACCAATAACCACTGAAAAATGTTAGTATTATTAGGAAAAATATTTAGGTGTGTCATCAATGAGTGTTTGAGAGGCTGTTGAAAATATTGAGAGAGGTTTCAAGTATGGGCTGAATTTACAACCATACCTTCTGCTTTGGTTTTGAAAAATACCAAGTAGTAAAAGCACAGAGTCCATCTAATTCACTTCTTGATCACTTAGGATATTGCCTATAGAACCAGAGTAAGAGCGTCTGACTAGCATAATTAACACTTTGTATTACTAAGGGGTATGCCTGTTAGTAAGGTCCTTTTTGAGTCTTATTTTTCATCTTTATTGCAGATGTAGAGTATCTTTATTAGGGCTAGTGTAGTCTTCTTCCTAAGACATGGTCTTTTTAGGGTCTGTTAGATATTCAGGATATTTACTGTGGTACCTATTGGCAGGTTTAAACGTGGACATTTTCAAGTACTGTGGGAACTTGGATACCTATTCAGCTCATAGCTCCCCTGAAGTTGGCTTTCTCTGGCTTTTTGGAATCTTGTTCTGTGCAACTGTTATATGCTATCCAGTCAAAGACTCAAGTGGAGCACTGTGCAGATTTCTGGAATTCCTATTTATCTCTTTATAATGCTTTTCTCAGTGTAGTATTAAATATTTGTACAAATTACATAGTTCCTTTCTGTACTGACATACATTATGAATTTCAGCTGTCTCAATGACCATGAATTCTGATCTGTATCCTCAGCACCCACAGTGAGGTCCCTAAGGTACTTGTAGGCAGGCTTACCTTGTTTGTTTCTATTCTCTCAGGGGTTAGAATTTACCTGTTGTCCAGCATGTGAAAAGTGTTATTTTATGTATATCTTGTCACGTTTTATAGATGTTTAAGAGGCAAGATTTCTCCTTTGTGGCCAGAAGTGGAAGTCCTTTCCTATGTTTAGGCCTCATTACTTTAGTATAGGGCCTCTACCTTGAAGAATCCCCATTATTACTTTAGTGGTAAGGTATTGTTGGCAGCAAACACAAATCAATTTAGGCAAATTGATAAAGGAGAATCCTGGAGCTCTCAGTGGCTTTTTCAGGCTTTAATGTTCTTTTTACACCAACTGTTGAGGGGCAAGCCTGCATGCAGGCAAGGCAGGGAGGCTGTGGGCTGTGGGCTAAGAGTCTGGCAAGCCTCCCAGCCCCTGGCAAATCTCTACTCTATTTAGGCTCTCTCTGGTATACTTTTGTGGTCTTTTTCTCTTGTAGCCATCACTCGTCCTCCTAGCTGTTCTGCTGTAGTCATCTTTTAATAGTCTTGCCTCCAGGCTTAGGTGTGCATACTGACTCATGCTCACATCATGCTCTAGGTGTCCACCATCAGGCATGCATGCCCCAAGCCCATGCTCCCAAGTGCCTTCTACATCAACACAATCAAGGCCACAGGTGATCGCCTCAGAATCCAATGGCCCATAAGCCTAAGCATCTTCATTTACCCTGTATAAGGGATTTTCTCTGTCATTGTTCTTGATAAATTCCTCTTCTGCCTAAGGATCTGAGTAGGACACATGGTGAGGATGGATCAGAGAGATTCAACCTATCACCAAAGCACTAAACAAAATTCACTCATCAGTAACTTATCAATCCTTGTAGTTGTGTGCTTGATAATTTTAAGATTCTAGAAGATACAAATTACAGTATATTGGCCTATGTAATGGATTTATTTCTGAACCCATTTTAATCAACCTTAATTTTAAATAACTTAATGGTTGTTTATACTTGTTTTGATTTGATTCATTGGAATCTGTGCTCATTTCCATCTTCTTAAGCTAGAAAGACCTGAATATATCAGAAAAAGACATGGACTTTCTTATGTGCAAAGAACCCATCCAGGTCATACAAAAACTCTTATTTTCTTTATTCATATAATCACATTAATTATGATGAAATAGCAAACAATCTATTTATATGCCATTTTTAGTGTAATCTGAAGTGAGAAGTAATCACATTTTAGCATCTTTCAGAAGTGGGCTCCTGCTTCTTAAAATGTTACTAGGTGAAGAAAAATACAATAAGACATAATTTAAAGGTTTTGGAAGCTTTCATCCATCTTCTTGCTTCATATATAAAAGAATATAAGATATTTAAAAAATTCAAGAAAAATAATTAGTTTGTTTTTCTTCCTGGTAGGTGGTAAGGATTTACTGGTGAGAAGATGATCATTAGTAAGTTTTTGCTACAAGAATATTTGCTGGCATCAGTGAAGAGTTTTTATCTTTGTTTGCAAATTATATAACCTGTGTCATGAATAACTATGAGGAGGACACAAAAGGAAAATTATTAAATTTAAATTTGCAAATTTACTATAGTTCTTAGTTTCAAGTATTTAATGCCTATTTATTTATTCAGATGCCATGGTTCTCTTTTCTTTTTCATGATCATTTTGACTTGGATAACTCTGGAAAGGCATTTGAAAGAAGATAAAACATCTTTATTTTATGACTAGTCTGTATATTTATTGACTAGTTTTTAGGACCTAGAACTTTCAGAATTTTCTATCCATTTGTAACTTCAAGTAATCTTTAAAAACAAACTACTTTGATGTATTCTTTTTTTTCTTTTGAGCATGTAACTTTATTATGCTAATTGTCATACAATAATATTGTACAGTCATCTTATGAAGACAATGGTGTGGTTGCTTTTAAAGAGGAAAAATTAGAGGAATGGAAGGTTTTCACGATTTGCCCAATGTGACTAAAGACTTGGGACTTCTAGAAAAGCACTGGATGGAAAGGAGAGGGGACCTTACTATGGTTCCACCTCTGCCCTCAGTTTGGGCTAATTCCCTCTCTGACCTCATTTTTCCTCTTTTGTAAAATGAGGGGGCAGAATAGGTGTGCTCTCAGGTCCTTCCAGCTCCTTTTAGCTTTTCTGCTAAAGTGCATTGTGTCCTTTGACTTTTGTCTGGGTATACATGGATTATATCTGATTTATATATCTTTACTATTGTGTCCTAGTAATTTAACACCTACCATTGAATGGTTTTTTTAAAAGCATACATTAACTGACAAGATTTTAAAAAAGCATACATTGACTGATTTAGAAAGAGATTAGATTTGGAAAGAGACTTCCTCATTGCTCTTTTAATTTCATAATTGTGTTATATGGTATTTTTATTATAAATGTACCCATGCCTATGTAATTCAGCTAATAAATGAGCCATCATTACATTTTCAGCCAACATAAAAGCCTTCATTACGTTTTCAAATAAGGTGAGCTTCGAGTCCCCACACACCATCATTCGGCTTCATTATTAATCACTTGTGTGATCTCTGGTTTCATACTAAACTTATTTGAATATAATGAGGGAAGGTTATCAATAACTTACTTTCTTCATAAAATATGGTGATAGGGCAGAAAATTAAATAGCATTTATCCCCATGGTTGGTTTATACTCCTGAAACCAAGGACATTAATGTTAAAGCATTTCAAGGTATACTATGTTTTTTAGGGTCTTCAAAATAAATTAAAAATAGTATTTAAGCATAGTGAGGAATGTAAACACTGTTTGACCTTGTATTATGAAATGCATACTAACGTTTGGGCTTTTTGAGGGCCTACTTTTTGCACTTTTCCATAACTGATAAGTTCATAATATGCTATTAAAATGTGCCTTCAATTTTAGATTGTTGAACTATAAACTTCTGAGATCTGGGATAAATGGGCAGTTATGTGAGAACAAATGTCTATTGTTTTATTTGGGTTATTATACTCCCTACAAGTTTTCTGTTTCTGTTACAAGTTTTCTCCAGAAGAAAAGTCATTGCCATATTTGTGGAAATGGTTAAGTGACCACAGGAACGAAGAATTCAAGGATGATTTAGTGCAGATCATCATGCAGACTTCCCAGCATGTGCATTTTAAATAGTACTGTATTGTCCTCAAGTTTGCCAGAGTATAATCTGTGAGCAATTGAGGCAAAATCAAAATCAGAAACCTAGGAAAGTAATATTGTTTTGGAATTGTCAAGCATAAGACTTCAGTTTGGGTTGTTACGTCTGGAACCAAAATGTCACATGTGGCATACATCATTTAAAGTTTATTATTTTAACCTTAGACCTTCTTGTGGAAATTTGTGCTACTCAGTGCCTTGCATCCCAGTTTAAGCATTGCTTTTCTATTATATGTTAAGTCTGTGCCAGCTACATGGTGAGCATGGTGAAACCATAGCTTAGATAGCAGAAAGCCCCTCTCAATGGTTCCACTCTTTTGCTAGAACTGCCAAACCCAATAGGTTTAAGGTAGTGCTCAAAAATTAGGGCATGACACCAGGTAATTGGAACCATTCCCTACGCATCTGGAAAAAAAACCCAATCTAGTCACATTTTCTGCTGAAAAAGAAATCATCCCATCCTATTGCCAGGAGTTGCAGGAGAGTGAAAGTGGTGTCATTTTACGTTTACAGAAGCATTTAGCATTTTCACAGACAGGCTCAAAAGCTTGTGGTTAGAAACTGTGAAATTTATATTAAAATTCTTCATGAAATTAACAGAATATAGATCAAGCAATTGTTCCAAGTTCTCCTTTTCTTCCATTTGTGCAGTGTAGTAAGGACCCCACTGGTTCATTTCATCCTCCATGAAAAACCTATCTCACTTTCTCATTCATTGGTTCACTTACCCTAGTCAAGAAATTTAAAATGATTTGTCATTTAAGATAAACTTACCTTCAAGGAAAAAGAAAAATATTGAGTGGTTTCACTTATAGGAGGAACATAAGAACCAAATAAAGGATCAGAGAAAAGAATAATAACAAAAAAAAAAAAAACCCCATAACACAACAAAACAAAAATAGACAACTATAAATCAGAGACATTTTACGGGGGTGGGCAAGGGTGAGGGATCAAAATGAGGGTGGGAAGAGCACAAAGGACTAAGGTGATGGTGCACAGGTGAATTGGTGGTGGAAATTCCAGGGGGACTACACCTGATGGCAAATATATATAAGTAAAGGAATTGGTAAAAAAAAAAAAAGATAAATTTAACTTTAATATTTGATCTCCTTCATGGTGGCATTAGGCAAATTGTCCACTGGGATTAAGATATAGTGAACTTGGATTGACCATGGTCCATGGAAGAGGTAGTGGTGATGACAAGCAGTGTGTATTTTTGCTTTAAATATAAGTAAAGATTGTAGATTAAAGATTTGATATCATTCTGTCTTATGTAGAATTTCCCTTTCTACATGCAGCTAAAGGTTTTCTTGTCTGCAATGAATTTATATATCTTTCAGTTTCATGATGCTTTCAGTGTTACTAGTAATATAATATTTTACTGTTTATGGGGTGCTTTATTATCATGTCTATTCTTACAGTTTTAAGCTATGGGGAAGATGGGGTAAGGACTATTTCCCTCATTTTAAGAATGAGGTTCAGAGCTTAAATGACTTACCCAAATTCACACAACTTGTAAGAAGAGGTTTAACATTCAAATAGGTCTTCTGATTCCAAACCCTGTATTCTTTCCACTAGCATGCAGTGTCTCTTATGTTTGTTATGTCTTTTTCTCATCAAAGCAAAAATTTTTTGGACATAATCTACAGAGATTTTGATGGAAGTCATTCAAATGCTATTTGTCCAAAGCTGTAATTTCTCAATCAGTGCTTGTTACCTTAGAATCTCTGTATTTCCAAAGATCAGTATAGAATGGTCTAATCCTTCTTGTTATTTCTCTGCTAGAGTACATATTTCTGTCTTATAATATAGGTAATTATTTTCAAATACATTTTTATATCTCAAATATTAGCTCCAGTGCCTGGTTTATCACCATGCTCATCTTTGTATACTCACTGCATCTTGTGCAATGATTTACATGAAGTAAATGCTCAATAAATGTTTACTAAAAGGAATTACAGATGATATAGTAGGGTTTGGAGAGTCCAAATGTACTTATCTGTGCTATCTATATTATTACTGTACCATATAACTTTTTGCATTGATGAAACTGCTCCATATTTGTACTGTCCTACAAAATAGCTGTGGCTAGTGTGACTGGGGAATAGAATTTTCAGTTCTGTTTAAGTAAAAGTGATATAATTTTAAATTGTCATTTGTGGTTGATGGTTACCGTATCAGATTCAGTTTTAGAATTTCATATATTTGAATGTTGTCAGATCCCTAAACTCTGACTGTATTTAGGTCTTTGCATACACTGATGACTCTCACTGTTTTTGATAAGGATGCACAGTCAACCTTGAGCAAGCTGATGAAGGGATGGATGAAGACTTTCTCTTAAATGTAAGGTGGGAGGCCATTTCAGCTCTTGGGAGTCCTCTGGCGGGAGTGCAGTGTGGTAGCTGGTGTTTGTCCCTAAATGTCTGTAAAGCAAGAGTTGCTCATTCTTTGGATTCGTAAAGGGTTGGAAGGGGCTTCAGAAATGCTAGAGTGGCTGAGGCTTAATAATACATAATCAGGGTTTGTAGGAAAGAAAAGGTTTATCATCTAAGAAAAGCAAATCTGCAGTCTGAAAAAAGAGGAGAGACAGGCAGTTGACATTTAAAAAAAAAAAACAATTGATATGTAGTAACTATTATGTAAGTGTTGGCTTTACATGAAAACACAAACATGAACAGTGATTGAGCATTTTTATTATACTGGATATAGGTCACAGTCTATACATAAAATAATTCATTTATTGATCACAACAAACCTATGAGGTAGGCATTGTGTTTCCTGTTTGTAGAGTGGTCAACTGAGGTTTGCAGAAAGTGATAGGGCTAGATATTAGGAAAGCTAGAATCCAACCCGGATGTTTTTACTAAAAGGTCACACTTTGGAATTAGGCATACACATAAGTTTCAGCTCTGACCCTTACTAGCCATGTGACTTTGGTAAAGGATGTGAATCTTCATTTTTAACCTACAATAGCAGTATTCATGTTATCTATCTACAACCAAGTTTTTAAAAATAGATTGCTTCATATACAGTCTGTGTGGGGTTTACTTGGGGAAATAATCTTTAGGTTCTGTCTTTTTCCTTAACATAGAAGGCCACACACATCACCAGTAACTATTAAGTTATGCACTTCTCCTAGTTATAAAACTTCTAAATTTCTATCCTGAAGTTAACAGCTTGGAATTGGTGAAAACATTTTCTCTCTTCTCCTCTTCTTGTTCCCGCCCCTGCCCAACACTCCTCTCCCTCCACCACAACAGCAGTAGCAGAAACTGCCCAGGAAGAGAGAAATGATGTTCAAGCAGGGGGGACTGCTTTGATCTTAGAGACTTCTAAGAAGTCTCATTCCTCATGCTGTGGCTTTTGCTAACTGCTCTAGAGGAGGCAAAAGGTTAAACTCAGAGAAATGTAGGAGAGAAATGGCAGCCGAATGGGAGAGTCCAAGTGGGCACTTGAATAGATATCTATGTGTTTGTTATTAGGTGAGTCTGGGCACAAGTCCTTACACAGGATGTAAACAGTGTTAATAAAGGCAGATTTTATTTTATTTTTTTTTTAGATTCTTGTGCTTTATTAGAAGTAAAACAAATATTTAAGAAAGGAAAGTTGGTACATTATTAATATTGATATATTCTTGAGTAAAGTGTAAAAGCTACAATAAATCAATCCTAAATTTCAGCACTAAATTTTAGAGTTAAGGATTGACATTTTTTGTGAAGGGACTTTAGAGTGTATATTGTGATTCATAGAGCAGGATCTGCCCTGAGGAGCTTACTATCTAATGCTGACATAAACACTAGCGATTACTATTCTGTATTTGGTATGAAGCTAGTACTAAAAACATGTTCTTTATTTTTAAGAAAATTGTTCAGATGAACTCTAACTTTTTTCCTGTTCTAGTAGAGGTGGGAAGTAAGATTTAAATTTGTCCCTTTAGAAATAAGACAAAAGCAAAGTACAGAGAAGTGACCTGCCTAAGCTCACAGAACAATCATGTCTCTACCTTAGCATTTGAAGGGGGAACTTCAAATGAGTGAGCCACCAAACTAGTTTTTCTCTTCATGAGTGAGATGACAGCCCCAATCCCTTTGCAGATGCAAGGGAACCTTTGTATGTAGAAGACATAAGTAATTGTGCAAAGAAGGAAAAGAGACAACTATTAGAGAAGAGATACATTTCTTTTTCTTTTTTTAAAAATATTTTATTTATTTATGCATACAAGAGCTGAGGTACAGGACAGAGTTGTGGGAGGTGAGAGGATTCACCAGAGACAGAGCTGGGAACAGAACAGGCAGACTGACTGAAACACACTGCTGAGTGGAGCAGCAGACAAGACAGGAGAGGTCTGCTATGCCACGCGGGTCCCCTCTCTGGCCAGCGGCAGGGATCGAACTCATGCTGCAGTGGCTGCGGTTTGCCTCACAATGCATTGCTTAACCCACTGTGCCACCAGGAAGGTCCAGAGATACATTTCTTGAGGCTTTGGTTTAAGATTCCCTGAGCTGGTTTTTTATTGTTCATTTGTTACAAACTTTTCCTTTTGGAATAAAAATTTTAAGTTTATAAAGAAAGTTTTAAAGAAAATACAGATAGTTCTCTTACATTTCTCATCCAGTTTCCCCAATTTTAACATTTTACTTCTGATTTCCTGGATTTTGTAGTAATTTTATATGCATGGATGCCCCTTAAATAGAATCTTTGCTATATGTCTTTATTTCTATACTTTTCCTATAACATTTCTAATAATATTTGATAGTGTGATAGGAAAAATAACTTGAATAAGAGAGAGACTTGTCAGTTTTCAGGCTGGAGGGCACTTTTTCCTCTCAGGAACCGTTGAAGATTCTTAGCAATACTGAGATAAAAAAAAAATTTAGAAGTGGTATTTTACAGAATATGCATTGAAGGAGATGAACATTTCCCAAAATTCTTGGAATTGTTCAGTGGTAAATAGAAATAGAATTAATCAGGACTTCAAAATTCTGGTCAATAATTATAACTCTAGAGTTGGAAATTTGAACAATTGCAAACTGAGAAATTTGTGCAGTGTTTACAAGGAAGTGAATTGTAGATCAGCGGAGGATGTGGAAGTACATGGGGGCCCAAAAGAGGATCAGCATTCCATAGAGAAGTACTATTGATGAAGGCACTTAGGAAGGATCAAGCCAGGTTTCTTTAGATGTTTTATGAGGAATTGACACATTATATTGGACTAATACTACAATTATAATTGTTTATTATCTTGAGTTTGTTAAATTTGGGTTTATGCATAAAACCACTATAGAGGAATCATATAAAATTCCAATATTTTATCATTTTTTATATACAGGATGGAGCTTTATAAGATTCAACTTAATACCTCATAAACTATATTTGGCTATTTCCAAAATATTTCATTTGATTTTACATTATATTTTTGTTGTTTATTTAACTATGAAATAAAGAACATCTATTTGAATTAAGAAACCCCAGCTGACATTTATTATTAAAACATCTAGAATGGATAGACAGAAGAGCAGATCCCTTAACAAAATGTGTTCTTCCTGTGTGCCGGATACGGTGCACACTTGCATTGTAACAGTTTTGTACTTTCTTCCCAGGTTAAATTGACTTTGTGTATTTAGACTTGTGAATTTTATAGATTTAGTAGTACCCACCAGTTCCCTAACCTCCCTAGAAATCTAAGAACGTATATTTGAAAGTGATAGTTTATTATATTTAATTTTCAACCATAAGGTGGCATCATATCACATTGTATGTCAAGAAAGCAGACTTTCTGTTCACCGAAACAATGCTCTGCATATCTTTACATTGTGGGTGTAATACATTATTGAATTCTGAACATTATAAGCAAATATTAGATCTGGCATCTTATTTTATGGCTGAGAAGTAAATAATAGAACAAACTATATTAACTAATACTATGTTTCACCTCATTAAAACATGCAAGGCATATTATTGTATAGATAGAAGTTTCTCAAAAATATTCATTGCATGATTAAATTAAAATATTCCTTTAATAAGCATTACACTCAGGATTTATTTTATTTGTCAAGTTGCATTACAGCTCACTGTTATTGCTATGACCCATTTTTTTTTTTTTTTTATTATCAGTTATATTTGACATCATTTGTAGTCCCCAGGGAGTACCCACCACCATTTCACCCGTGCACCATCACCTCAGTCCCTTGTGCGCCCTCTGGCCTCTTCCCTGTCTTTGCCCTCCCCCCTTACCCTCCCCCCCCCCATGGTCCCTTTGGGTTATCCTGGCTTTTTGGTCTTATTAAGTTTTTTTTGTTGTTGTTGTTTACTTTTGGTTATAATTGCCCATTTCCTTGAGCTTATTCTTTATTGTTGTTGTTGTTCTTTCATATTCCTCCTAATAGTGAA
>JAGFMF010011938.1:16782-38333 GCA_019455555.1 Galemys pyrenaicus | reverse complement strand
AGGTGCTCTTTCGGATCAGTGTTTTTGTGTCCTTTGGGTAGATCCCTAGGAGTGGGATTGCCGGATCATATGGCAGTTCCATTTCTAGTAGACTGAGGACCCTCCGTACGGTCTTCCATAATGGTTGGATTAGCTTGCATTCCCACCATCAGTGTACCAGGGTTCCTTTTCCTCCACATCCTCGCCAGCATTTGACATTGTTGGTTTTTTCAATGTGTGCCATGCTATGACCCATTTCTTATCAGAGTAAGTAGCTTATTTTCATGAAGTCAACTAAGCACATTTAATTTCCCTAATACCCTTTTAAATTGCCCTCTTTTTTTTTTTTTAACACACTGCTTTGCTTAATTAGAAATGTCCAGGGCTGCAAATTTTATGAATACACTTGTTTACTTTCTCTAGTGTTTGATTGAAAAATCTGGTTTAGTTTTGAAAAACTCAGTACAAAGTTTGCTTCATTTTTTCCTGTAGAAACATTTTATACCTTTGTAGGAAACATTATAAACAGTTTTTATATAAAACCTCTCTTCAGATGAAGTTATTTTGTTCTTGGAATTCCCTGTTTATAGTTTTATGGGAAGCTGGTGCCACTTGGCCAGTAAGAAACATAAGGTGTGTTGCAGAGCACCTTAGAAGTCCAGTTAGGAAATTGGAGATTGTAATAAGACGACTTTGGTCTCAACCTTTCTCTAGCTATGGACAACTTAAAGCCCTTAATTTTCATGTTGACTGGCTATGATACTAAAACAACAGATTGAAAAGCAAAAAAATTATTAACATTAAAAAAGGACAGCTCCAGCTAGAATGAATTTCTATTACATTGACTGAATTTATTTCATGACTTGAAGTTTGACTGTAACCTAGATATTAAATCTCTCCCCCACTATCACTTTGGGTAGAGTTCTGTTTAATTATATTTCTCTCTGATATAAAAAACGTTGGCATTTTATCCTCAATGTTTTCTTCTCAAAATCAAAATGAAAAGTCAAGGTAAAATAAAGTGAAAAGTCAAAGCAAAACAAGCAGGATGATATGAAATGGAATAAGGGTTAGAGTATTCCAAAGATGATTAAAGAAGGCATGCCCAAAATTATTTTTTGTGATCATGTGTGGTGATGGATGTTAATTAGACTTGTCAGGATAACCTTTCACACACATACAAATATTCTGGTGTACACTTGAAAGCAATATAATGTTATATGATAATTTTACCTCAGTAAAAAAAAAATAAAATGAAGATATATCTGAGAAGATGGTCGCAGTTTAATCTGAAGGATGAATTGGAGCTAACCCTATAAATTTGATTTTGAATAGGGTGATAAGTGAGGGAGGGTAAAGGTCAAGGATAATGTTCCAGAAAGTGACTACCCTATGTGAAGACTTTGGTTGGGAAAGAACTTAGAATATAATGGAGAGAAAAATAAAATAGAAAGAAAGACTGTGTGGCTAGAGTGTGGGGGTGGGAGAAAGGTGCTGGGAGTTTGGTAAAGTGAAGTGTAGAGATGGGCCAGCACCTTGGTAAGGATGTAGTATTTTTAATTTTTTGCATCTTTTAAATGTAGTGGGAAGCCAGTGAAGTTTTATGTAGGGAAACTGATCTGATTTACATTTTAAAAAGATCACTCTGATCCATCCATAGTGAGATAGATTTATTCATACAATGTAGTGTTATATAGCAAGAATAATGAATGATTTGTTGCTACACAAGAAAGCATGAGATAACATGCCAACTCAAATATCGTGTTGAGTGAAAAAAGTCAAATTAAAAAAAACAAGACATGTTGTATGAGTCCATTTAGGTGAATATTATTTCTTGATATGGGCACTGGTTATATGGATGTGTTCAAGCTGTGAAAATTAATCAAGTTATACATTCATGATTTTTGCTATTTTACGTATGTATGTGAAACTTAAATGAAAAGCTAAAAAATTTGACTCTGGCTGTGGAAGAGAGTATAAATTAGAAAAGAGTGGTAACAGGGAGATCAGTTAGGAGGTTATTGAAATTTTTCAGATGAAAGCTGGGTGATGGTAGAAATGGGAAGAAGTAGATGGATTATAGATCTGATTTTACATTACAGTGCAGTATTGTATGTTTTATGGAAACATAAAATTGTTGATTTTTTACTACTTTGGTGTTCAAAATGGCAACTTCATATAGTTCAACCTTCTAATAAGTAGTCTAACTCTTGGTTTAAATATTTTTTGTTTGTGACGTTAAGGATAAAATCTTAGGATTTCACTTGAAGACAGAGGCTGACTTTCAGTAGTTCCCATCTTTCCAAACAACTACTCTAAGCTAAATTGTGTTAGTTTTTTTTTCTTGTTATACCTATAACAGGGTTCATGTGTCAAAATTAAGAGTAGTTGGTAATGTAACTCTTTAACAAACATGCTATAATTATGTTCTACTTTGCTGTAAAGGTTGTGAAAACTTATAAAAATCTGTTTTGTTTTCAAAGTCAGGAGGGAAGTGGTTGTGCCATTATATAACAATAGAAATTGCATTTGAGTAGAGAGATATTAAATACCAGGAATATCAGCTTCTTCCCACCCAGAACTGCTGCAGTTTTGTGTCTGTTTAGGTAGCCCTGTGTGGGCTGTCAGATTTCTGAAGAGAAGTGTGGGATCAAGAGGCCCCTGAACAGTACAGTAGGGGTTCTTTAAGTTATAAGCACTGAGGTATCTTAGCTGGGCTGCTGAGATGTACAAAGAAGGCTGCACAGTGAATTCTGACCCTGTAGCCTTTCTATTGTAACTGAATCTTCAGATTCATATCCATCAAATTGACATGTGATAGTCTGAGGAGAAAACAACCTTGGAAATGGTCTATTGGAAATAATTTACTCTCCCATCTATCACATTCTCAAATGGTTTATATTTGAGCAAAGCAGTAGGAGTATAACATCCATATTCTGAGGGTCTAGGAAAAGGTATTAAATTCCTTTTCACTCCACATATATATGAACAAACATATATGAAGTAAAAGTGTAAGAGGCAGTTGATGTTATATACACAAATACACACATTTATATATTTATATCTTAAATTGTTCTCAGTTAAATTCATTTCCTCATATCAGAAAAGAATGTCTTCTGGTTAGTATAAGAGATTTCAGAATGTACAGATGAACAAGAGTTAGTGGAAATCATCTCACTAGATTTATTTTGCATTGTGTTTAACTGAGTATAGAAGTCATCTAGAAGGTTCTAATTTTTTCCCTGGAAACAGAAAAAATACAAATACAGCTTCCAAATAAGGCTGGGGTTTATGGGAGAGACAATCTGCAAATGTTTGCTTGAAAGATGTCCTTTCCTGCCTAGTTATAGAATGAAATCGATACCAACCAACCTCCAGATTGTTGACCTGTTCGTGAGATGGAAACTAAAATGTGAAAAAAATGAAAGTTTTCCCTGATGATAGATTTTTCCCTCTTTCAGATGCAGCTAGTGTGAACAATCTAATGACTAGAAAGATAGTCAGACCTCTATATAGTGTTGAAGGGTGTCATGTTGAGAAAGGGCATGCTTTGCCTATATCACTGTGCCTTAATCTTCTTAGATTTTTCTACAAAGAAATCATATTAATCAAATCTCCTTTCTGCTATATGAAAGGTGCAGGCTGGTTAATGCTCGACTTTGGGTGAAATTGGATATGGAAGAAAATCCTGACTTGAAATAATACCAGACTTTTCACAATCCTATGTTGCTGGAGTCTTAGTTCAGGACTGTAATTTCCAGCTCAGGTTTTATAAATCCCAGAGTTCCGCCAGTGATCCCAAGAGGTATTGCACACTGTTTAGAAGTAAAACCAAACCAAACCAAAAACACCAATTTAAATGTACTTAAATACAAATAGAAATACTTTGAAAATATTTGAGTTTTATGTATATATCTTCAAATCAAATATAGAGTAACAATTGTATGTTGCAAGTACAAAAAGGGAGTGATCACTATTCATTTGGGTTCATAAACCTTGCTAGTTATAACAAAAATAAGATGTGTCAGAATTATGATTTGATTTTTTAAAAAAAAAAATATGGCAATGGGCTAATAGTCAACCTCTACAAAGAGCACAAACAGATGAAAAAAAGAAAGCAAATAATCCAATTAAAAATGGATAGAAGATAGAAACAGACTCTTCTCCAAAGAAGACATGCTGATGACTAAGAGCCACATAAAAAATGCTCACCACATATCACTAGGGAATGCCAATGAAAATCACAGTAAGATACCATCTCACCTGTGACAATGGTCCATATCAAAAAGAGCAGGGACAAGTGTTGTTGAGTGGATAGAGAAAAGGAAACCCAGCTACCATGTGGGAATGTAAATTCATCCAGCCACTTGGAAAACAAGCCGGTGGGTTCTCAAAATATTAAAAATAGATGTATCATATGATCCAGAAATTCCACTCCTAGTTATTTAGCTAACAAATACAAAAACAATGATTCAAAGGGATATATGTACTCCAGTGTTCATTGTTGCACTTTTAGAATTGCCAATTTATAGAAACAACCTAAGTGTCCTATACCAGATGAATGGATTAAGATCATGTGGTATTTATATAATGGCATACTATTTATCTATAAAAAACAATGAAATAAATGTTTCAACCGGTTGTTGTGACAACATGGTTAGAACTGGAAGGGATTAAGTTAAGTGAAATGAACCAGAAGGACTAAGACAAGTAATGAATGATTTTACTCACATGTGGAAAATAGGGACGCAAAACAAAGGAACAGACAAAACAAAAACAAAACAAACTTTAGAAATCTGAGAAGTTAAGTAATTGTCCTGTAACAGAATTCTAAAACCAGAATTTGAGTCCCAGGCTTATATTTCTACAATTGTTTATCCAATAGAAATATAACGGAGTCATATATGAAATTATAACTTTCCTAGTAGTCACAGTGAATAATAAAAGAAAATAAAGAAAAAAATATTTAGCTCATTATATCCAAATAGTATAATTTTAATGTTATCAATATAAACATTTATTAACATCATAATTTGCATTTTTATATTAAATCTTGAAACTGTACAGTATTTTGTGCTTACAAAACATCTGAAATTCAACTAAATGTGTCATAATGGCCATCATTGGACAGCATAGTTCTAAGTTCCATGCCCTGCGTTTTTTGGGCAAAATAAGTTAAAAAAATTCACATAAACTCTTCACTCAAATTCTCTAATGTTAATTATTTATGTAACTAAGGGATAATTATCAAAATTAATAAATTAACATTGCTATACTACTGTTCTCTAATGTAAGCACATTAACTTTTGGCAGTTATCCCACTGTGAACTTTTTCTGATTTAAGATCAAATCCAGGATATCACATATATAGCACTAGTTATAGGGCTTAGCTTCTTACAGTCTAGAAAGTCTCTCACACTTTTGGGGAAGGTTTTTTTCCTGATCGTGACACTTTTTAAGTGTATTGGCCAATTATTTTATTGGTGTCTTTCAGTCTGGGTTTCTCTGATATTTCCTCATAATTGCTTTTAAGTTTTGATCCTCCCCCCCCCAACGCCCTACAATAACATAGAAGAGATGTTATATTTTCACCATATCATATCAGAGACACATGATTTTGGTTTGTCTTTTTTACTAGTCATGTTAATTTTGATCGTTTGGTTAAGGTGGTACCTACCAGGTTTACTCACCATAATATATTATTTTTTGTCTTTGACAATTGAAAATGTACTGAACAAGAATAAGTATATGTAGTCTCTCAAGCCAATGTTGCAGGTCCAGTCGCAGGATATATATATTTTATTTGCTACAAAATCTCATTAGTTGCTGCCAAGTGACATTTTGAGACAATACAAATTTCCTATTTCTCATACTACTTTTGCCTCCAATTTTAGCATCTATCAGTATTTGCCTGAAGCAGTTATAATGGTGGTGTTTGCTATGTGGTGATTTTCTATTTCCACTATTTATTTACCTTTACCAGTGGGATTCTACTATAAGGAAGGGCTATCATTATATTAGCAGAGGCTGCATGATTTCTTACTTTATTCTACAGGTTATAGTCCATTAGTTTATTTATTTTGTTCAAATATTTCTCACATTGGCCGTTGGGAAACCTTTAAGTTTAGTGCCCACATTTTTAGCCACTACTCTAAATTCCTTCTCTATAGGTGTAAGCATTTACTTTCGAAAAGGCTCTATAAAACACCATATTTAGTAGGTCCTTATTCAGATATATAATAAGAGACTTTTCTTAGTTTCTAAATATGATACCATGTCCTTGTTTGAAAAAAAGAAAAGCAATTCCTAATCTGTATTATTCCAGATTCATTGCTACTCTCACAATTTTTGCCACAGATTTACATGTATCTAAGACTATTCATGATAAATATTCCATATAGGTAGTAGAAATTCAACCATGTATAGTCTTTTAATTATCTTCAACTTGATTTAATTCAAGAAACATTTATTTTAAACACATTGGAGAGAAAAAGTGGAATGAAACCTGTTTTCTGATCTTAGTGAATTTGCTATAATATGGCAGGAGAATACATATTTGAAAAAAATGTTATAAGAACATAAATAAAGATAGGCTCTATTCTAAGTCACTAAATTTCATCGGGGGATGAGATAGAGTGCTGGAGAGGGACATGGCAGGAAAGTAGGGGGCATATGAGATCTTTGATAATTACCAAGAAAGGACAAAGATATCAATGTTAATCTGAAGTTAATGTTTTATCAGACAACTAATTCTTTTGCTTATTGGTCCTTATCTTTATTTTTTTGACACTAAGTTTCTTTTTAGTTTCAAAAATCCTGAAAACTGACATTTTTACAATTAACTGCTGAGATGGAACTTATGTTGACCTGGAAGTGATAACCTATGTGTGTGATAATGGGTTGTACAATGGATTATCAAAAGCTTGAGCTGGGAATGTCTTATATCATACCCTGCTCTCCTTTGCTTGACACTTCTCTTGGCAAAAGTAGAACCAACTCTCCATGTTCCCTAACTGAATTGAGAAAGAGCTGTTGTCCCTAAATGCCTCAAATCAGATGACTGGATCAAGAAGATGTGGTATATATACACAATGGAATACTATTCAGCAATCAAAAAAGATAAATTTCTGCCACTTGCAGCAACATGGGTGGAACTGGAAGGATTTATGCTCAGTGAAATAAGTCAGAAGGAAAAAGAAAAATATCAGATGGTTTCACTTATAGGAGGAACACAGGGAAACCATATAAGAGATCAGAAAAAAAAGACAAAACTTGCAGTAAAACTATAAATTGAGAAATTTATCAGGGGAGGGGAAAGGGAAGGAATCAAAATGGGAGGGAAGAGCACAAGAGTCTATGGTGATGGTTCATGGGTGTCTCAGTGGTGGTAATCTTACAGGGATAACACCTGAGAGGAGAAATCAAATGTACAAAAATCAACAATATAAAAATAAATAAATATAAAACAACAACAAAAAAAAAAAAGAGAGAAGAGCTGTTGTTGTGATGTCCTCATAGGAGTTATCTATGTAGGGAATAGGATAATGAATTCTAAGATGGAGATTGTATTTTTGAACAATAAAGAAATATTTAGACAGTTTTTGGAAGGTGATGTTGATGGTAGTAGGGAACTTTCACTGTGCTTCATGTAAATAGTTGTTCATTTTTGAAGTGACTTCTCTTTTAACAAGTAATGCAACTACTGCTAGGATTCCCTTGTTTCTGTTGCTTTTGATACCAAGGCATTTGTAGATTCTGAACACAGGGGTGAGGATATTTGGCTCCTAGAGGTTCTCTGATAAATTTTTTTATGCTTTAAAATTCTTCAGAAGGAAAAAAATGCCTCTCACTGTCTGGTATAGAATAAGCTGGAGAAAATATCGTGTGATTTTTTAAAAAAAGATTGATTTATTTATGCACACAAGAACTGAGGCATAGGCCAGAGGTGCGGGGCAGGGGAGGGGGGGTGAGAGGATTCACCAGAGACAGAGTGGGGAGCAGAACAGGTCAATCTACTGAAATACACTGGTGAGGGGAGCAGTGGCTGAGACAGGAGAGGTCTGCTGTACCATGAGGGTCACCTCTCTGGCTGGGATCGAACTCATCCCAGTGCAGTGGCTGCCAATAACTTCATAGTGCTGCTACTTAACCCCTTGTGCCACCAGGGAGGCCCCACCATGTGCCTTTGTGCAGAAAATAGTAGTGAAACTAGGCAGCATGACAGAAAACTTCTCTTGGCATATTGATATAGGTTTGAAAGTTCATTATATGAACTTAATGCATATAAAACACTTGAAAAAAGATTGGTTCAGAAAATTAATTACCTATTACTAAATATTTGAAATGCTACTAGCACTTAGACATGTGGTAATTGTCCTCTTATGAGGAATGTAAATACACAGGAAAAAAATAATATATATATATCCATAAAATGGATTTTTAAGATATGATTTATGTTCAGATGCATAGAATATTTGGGTGAATGACTTACTTGTGATTTGATATTTGTACAAACTTTAAAAAATATTCTGAAAATTATTCTCCTCCTCTGATATTTGTCTTCTTCCAGCTAAGATCATTAAGAAAATATAGAGAATTAAATATGTAATTGATTTGCATAACAAGAGAAATCAGGCAAAATTTCTCTTAAATCTCTGTTCAAGTGATATAAAAACTGTTACTGATTTTAAGTTCTGAGTTGAAGTTCTTTTGTTACATGTATGTGGACACACACATACACCCCAATCCTAAAGATGAGATGGAAATGAACCTACAAGAAAATAACAACTTAAAAGTGATAAAGTCTTGACTAATAGTGTAGCATCTGTGGAGTCCTTTTGTGTTTGATTTGTATCACAATGAATCACCTTTGGGAAGTCCTTTTTACTTGAGGGGGAGGGTACATCAAGAGCAAGAGGTTGCTTGATGATTCTTGGTTTCTTAAGAGAATTAGAGTGCTTGGCCAGAGTTATGGAAAAGGGATTGTGTCACAAGGCAAGTTATGGTTTCAGGACTGCTTCCAAATAATCTTACTTTGGTTAAGGGGTAAACAGCTGAGGGTTCTTGAAGCAGTCTTTTTGATCACACAATTTAATAGGCAGTGGGTCTGGTGCCAGTGATTCCATTTCTAAAGGATTTTTCTTTGAAATGTTTGTTCCTCAATACATTTTACCAGCCAAACATATGCCTGTGATTTGAAATCAGTTTAAAATTTTTTCACACTTTGCTGTTCATGTGTAGTTTGCTGTCATTAAAATCCAGTATTAATTTGTGTTCCTCAAATTCCTATAGGAATTTTAATATTAAGGGTAATTCTCATGGGTAGAATTTAGTTATCTCATACTCCAGGTAAACACTTGGAAGTTGTTTTTTCACTAACCTTATTTCTGAGAAAAGGACAAAAAAAATGTGTTCAAACTTACATAGAATTTGCATAGTCTGTTTTATAGTTTCTTAAAATTTATTTTTTAATTGTTATCTTAGTAGGTTAAGTTTTTCCTTTACTGGGGATATAAGTGTTATTCTTAGATAACTTATTCTTGATGAATACTTTTATTTTTCTTTTTAAAATTTTCTTACATCATTGTTTATTTTTGTACAGTATTTGATTTCGCCCCCCAGCTGTAGTCCCCGTAAATATCCCACCACATGAACCATCACGGTAGTTCCTTGTACTTTTCCCACCTCTGTTTTGATCCCTTTTCCCTTTCCTTTCCCTGCTGTAAGTCACAGATATACAGTTGCCTATAAGTTCTTTTTTTTTTTTTTTTGACCCTTTGTTCGTTTTCCCAATGTTTCTCCTATAAGTGATGTCATCCAATATTTTCTTTTTCTTGCTGACTTATTTCACTGAGCATCATCCCTTCTAGCTCCATCCATGTTGCTGTCAATGGCATAAGTTTATATATATACCACATTTTCTTGATCTGTTTTTGGGTATTTAGGTTGTTTCCATATCTTAGCTATTATAAATAGTGCTGCAATAACACAGGTGTGCAGGTTTCCTTTCAAATTAATGTTTTTGTGTCCTTTGAATAGATTCTTAAGAGTGGAATTGCTGGGTCACATGGTAGATCAATTTTTAATAATTTGGGGCTCCTCCACACAGCTTCCCAGAGTGATTGGACCAGTTTGCAGTTCTACTAGCAATGGAAGAGGGTTCCTTCCCCACATCCTCGCCAACATTTGTTGTCGGTTTTTTTTAAAGTGGGCAATTCTTACTGGTGTGAGGAGGTATCTTATTGTGGTTTTGATTTACATTTCCTTGATTGTAAGAGATTTTGAACATTTTTTCATATGCCAGTTGACCATCTGATTCCCTCTTTGGAGAATTTGGAGAAGTGGTTTTTTTTTTTTTAGCTTTTTTGCCCACTTTTTTGGACTGGGTTGTTTACCTTGTTTTTATTGAATTGTGTAAGCTCTTTGTAGGTCTTTGATATTAGCGCTTTATCAGTTGTGTGGAGTTCAAATATTTTCTCCCAATCTGTAGGGTGTCTCCTCACTTTGGTTATTGTTGCTTTTGCTGTACAGAAGCTTTTTAGTTTGATGTAGTCCTGTTTATACTTTTCTCCATTTTCCTTGCTTTGGGGGATGAGTAGTCAAAGATTTTTCTGAGATATATGTCATGGGGTGTTTTGCCTATGTTTTCTTCTATGTATTTTATGGTTTCATTCTTACATTCAGGTATTTTTTTCTATGATGCTTACTTTTAAATATACAGTTCTCATATATGAATTTTACTAGGTCACAAAGAAAAACATACTTCAGAAAAACATTGATTTGTTTTCTTTATTTTACTTTACATTATTTCAACTTTCTTTTCAGTTAAATCAGATCTCACCTATATATATCCTGCTTTCAAAAGACACCCAGTTGCCATGATGGCCAAATTTGTGTGTAGAGATTCCTTCTACATGTGGTTGTCCTCATTTATGAAGTTAATTCATTCAATGCACATTTTTGGTAATTTGTATGTGCTAAGGTTTGTGTAAAAAAGAATCAGATAAGGATAAATATATTATGGGTTTTGCCTTTGGCTCATGATCTAGGGAGGGACATGGCATTTTAATCATCTCTTATGTATAAAAATTAACTTTTACAAATCCAGAGAACATACAACACCAAGAGTAAACACTAATGTAATCAATGGGCCATTTATATTGTTCACCACAGTAATAAAGATGTTTCAGTGTAGGTTTGGTTGTGACAAATGTACCACTTGGTATAGGATGCTAGTAATGGGGGAGAAAGTTTGGGGGCAGGAAGTGTATGGAACTGTCATATTTTCCACTCAATGTTGCTATGAACCTGAAAATGCTCTTAAAAATAAACTCTTCTTTTAAAAACTGCAATATGAAATTCAGGGTTGTACCCCCCAGAGCAGGAAAAGAACATTAGGGGAAAATGTGTTAATTTATTGGATTTGATAATTGTACTACAACTATGTAAGTTGTCAACATTAGGGGAAGCTAAGTGAAAGATATGTGTGAACTCTATCTTTTGTAATAAAGTCTAAAGTCATTTCCAAATAAAATACTTTTTAAATAATAAAAAAATAAATTTTAGTGGTACAAATATAGTACTATTGTGATATATAGATTGAATTTAATTTTTTGGGAGACCAGAAACAGTCAGGGCTACTCATAGGAGACAATATGCGAAATATATCCAGACAATGGTAAGCTGTATTCTCAGCTTTAAAAGACAGATGGTTAATTCACTCATGGTGACTCATCCTGGTAAATAAGTTCTGTTCTCTACTGACTGTAACTTCAGACCTTGTGACTATATGATTTTCTATTAATAGCAGTAATGAAAATATTGTGTTACATCTTTTTATTGTTTTGTATTATATCACATCTTAAGAAAAGAGATAAGTAGGTGTTAAATTGAGGTTTAGCAATATGACCACTAAATACATTTTTCTTTTTCTGATAATGCTTATCTCTTTATAACAGAGCAATTGAAGAAAAGTGTCAGAGTTTCTATTCTGAATGGGAAAAAAGATGAATGTGTAGAAAGGAGAGGAAAAAATAAAAGAGAGTAGACAAAATGATAGGTGTCTCTCACGAAAGGTAGCCAGGGAATCTCCTATATACTTGAGTAATGAAGGCAGTGGTTTTACTTAGTATTGTGTGTTTTTTGGAGTGACCAGTGGACATGAAAAGGGAACTTTCAAGCTTTTCTTTGCTTTTCCACCTTGATAAGGAGCTCAGTGAAAAATACAAACAGTTGTACAGGTAGAAATTTATTAAAAAGTACTGTCTTATGAAGAAACTTTCCCAATTTTAAAATTAAAGCTCTGGGATAGAACTTTAGAATATTCTCATGTGAGGTTTTGCTTTCAAAGGAATTTCACTTGACTCCAAGAGAATGTAGTGTTTTATCCTCGACTTAATTTAAAGAGGTGAATTGATATCGTCCAAGGGAACAATTTCTATAACATCAGGGAAACAGAATAAGGTATTGCCCAAATAATAATACAGTTATCCCCTTGTTTTACTAGTTAACTCCCTGTTCCATGCTTTTTGTCTCAGAGCCTGTTGTGCTAGGGGAAAAAATAAAACTGCTAAAATTGTTCCAGAGACCTTTAGAACCCTCCTGAAAGCCAGCTGGTTAGCTGAATCATTAAATGTCTTTCCACTCAATCTGCTCAGCACTCCATTGCCCTGGATCATAGCCACATTCCTACCTTTGACTCTAAATTGTGGCTAAGACTTGCTTGTTCCTTTTGGCACATTCTCATATCGCAAGCACATTTTGTGATATGTCCATCTGCATGGCTATCTAAATAAGAGCCAGCTTAGGGGGAGTGTGCTGAGAGTTCACTTAAGATTCTTCACTGACTTCTGCCTGCCTCTTCTAGGTTGGCAGTCACAAATGAACTTAATCATAACTGTATTAAATATGGTAGAGTGGTCTGGTCATACCTTACACCTGGGAGTGTTGAGTCTTGTCCTGAGTCAATGCCCAGTCCTGTTTTGGTGACTTGGATATTTGTAACTATTTTAGCTAAATAGTTTGTGGTATATTATTAGGAATGTTAGATAAGGCAGTTCCATGTAACTCCTATCAATGTGCATTCTTGGATTGAAAATAAGCCAGTCTCTTGACAGTATGGAGAGAAAGTCTTAGAACTGGCCCTTTGAGAACTACGAGAAGTGAAAATGATATGCAGAGACACTTTGAAGGGCAACTATGTAACCTCTGACTTACTAATGTGAAAAATATGAAGGCTCTAGAAGCTCATAAAAGTACAAATGGTAAATAAACCACCACTTCTGAGAGCTAAAGATAATTCTGTTTTTTTTTCCCAGATGGTTACCTAAGTAATTAAAATCATAATTGTGTTAATTTGATGTGCTAATGTAGTCTCTGTAAGTCATAATGGAAGCCATGACATTCTCAGTCTGCAATCAATAGTGATATTAAGAAAGGAGAAAAAAAGGATTAGTTATTAGTATTGATAAACATTTAATTAATTCTCATAAAATAGGGCAAATACTTGTAGGGACATGATCCTTTATTGATTTTTAAAAGGTACCTCCAGAGAGCCATATGCCAGTTACAAAATAAACTAAAAGTTTTCCAAGGACCAATCATCTAATATTTTGCATAAAAGCAATAGTGATTTCATCAGAACAGGGGGGAACAGAAAATGACGTGTCATAAGTAATCTTTAATTACTAATGAAATGGTAGTAGAGCAATAACTTTTTAATTTAACTATTATGATACAGCCTATTATGATATAGCCACATAATTGCAACTTAAAGAGGTAAAATTTTTAGCTTTAAATTATGACTACAAATATAAGTAAAAATTATAAGTAAAATAAGGGATGTTAGTAGATAACAATTATAAAGGGAAGAAGATAGAAAAACCTGGGATTTTTCTGGTTATATTAGTTTTTGGTGGAACTTAGAATTTTACTATTTTTTAAGATTTATTCTTAAAATTTATTATACATACAAGAACTGGGATGTAGGCTAGAGGTTGGGGGGTGGTGAGAGGATTCACCAGAGACAGAGTGGGGAGCAGAACAGGTGGATTTACTGAAATACACTGCTGAGGGGAGTGGTGGGTGAGACAGGAGAGGTCTGCTGTGCCATGTGATGTAGCTCCTTGGCAGGCAATGGAACAGTAGTTGCAGTTAACTGGACCACAGGGGAAGTTTAGAATTTTACATAAGGTAATCAGGGATGGCCTCATGAGAAGAGGATATTTAGGAAGATGCTTGAAGAAGGTAATGAAACAGGTCATGAGATCAGAACTGGTAAGACTACAAATTACTGGGGGCCTTCCTACTGTCACAGGGGCTAGGGACACAGCACTATCAAGCTGTCTACAGCCACTGTGGCCTGAGTTCCATCCCTAGTCAGGGAGCTAACTCCACAGGGAACAGCAGACTTCTCCTGTCTCACCCTTTGCTCCCCTCAGCAGTGTATTTCTGTTGATCTGCCTGTTCTGTTCCCTGTTCAGTCTCTGGTGATTCTTCTCACCCCCTCTCCCTTGCATCTCTGTTTTACACCCCAGTTCTTGTTTACGTAAATAAATAAATAAATCTTTTTTTAAAAAAAAGACTACAAATTACTGTCAAAATTTCAGCTTTCATTCTAAATGATTGGAAACCCGCTGATGATTCTGAACAAGGGAGTAACATGGTTATAATTTATTATAAAAGGATCACACAAGCTGGTTGTTGAAAATTAGTTTTAAGGTATTAAGATGTAATAAATTAAACCAGCTGGAAAACTTTCTTATTGAGATAAGTGATGGTGGTTAAAATGAAGAATAATCTGTTAGTATACAACCAAAGGGGTACCTGTGGACCCTAAACTATTAAAGGGTACACACTCTGAAAGGGCAGAGAAAGCATACCCTTAGTATGAAAGGTCTTTAATAGAATTAGTGTACACAGAAAAAGGAGAGAAGAGAGGACATTCCTAATAATAATTTCCTAATAAAACATTCCAAAGTACTCATCCCCTTATGGGCAGATGCCCAATCAAACCTGGTTGAGCTGAAGCAGGGCCACTGAAGCCCAAAAGCTTGCCATAAGTCTAAGATACTTCTGATAAGGAAGAACCAGAAAGGGGTAAGGCAGTTCTAGGACAGAAGGAGAGAGAAAATTCAAAATCAAAGTACAAATCATTTTCTCTATAAAGTACAGTCTTCTCATGTGTCTTACCTGTGAGTCACTTCCAAGTATTTTTTCCAAGAGATACATATGCCTGTTACAAGCTGAAACTGGAAAAGCAAGAAGGCCCAACCCCACATGTGTTCAGTTATAAACCCAAGCATGGCTGCATGACTCCACTCCTAATTTCCAGTCATTCCCCAACACCCCCCCCCCCCCCCCCCCGGAAGTCNCCTAATTTCCAGTCATTCCCCAACCCCCCCCCCCCCCACCCCCAGGAAGTCAGATTCATGACATTCTGGGTTGTAATGTTTGTGTCTAAGATCTTTTCAGTATGAAGGTGGGGTGGGGTCCATAAAAATGTTAAGGTCATTTATGATGTCTTTAATGGGCTCAGAGTTTGCATCTTACTGCAATATAATGAGGCAGGTGATCAAGTTCATGATATATTTTGAAGGTGAATTCAACAGAATTTCTCTTTTTCACTCAGTCATCCAATGACAGACTGGATTGTGAGAATTACTATGAAGTTTTTGGTTCAACAAATAAAGATACATAGGTTTATAAATGTTCTTGGAAAAAGAAATAATGGGTCCAAAGAGAGTTGTTCATGGGGGAGGGAGGGTATGTACCAAGACTCTAAAAGTAGGTTAGATTTAATATCTAAACTAATTGCATTTTCAACCTCTCCAAAAGTGGAATTTTAAACCTATCAATATGGAGTTTCCTGGTCAGAAGTAGTAACATAATCTGCATGATAAGGCCTCCCTTCCCTGAGGGAAAGTGACTTTGCCTGAAATAAATTTTCTTTCTTTTCTTTTGCTAATAACCTTGTTCATTCTCTTTTGTTCATTAAGATCTAGACTGGATGTGGTCAAGATTCATGAATGATTTAATAAAGCCAATTATTACTCTGGAAAGAAGGAAAGAAAGAGGGAGGGAGAGAGGAAAAGAGTGAAAGAGGAAGGAAGACAGAGAATGACCTTAAAGCTTGACTTTATTATTTAATGCTGGTTGTCCCCCTGTTACTCTCTGCCAGAAGGAGTTCAACTTTGAATTCCCAAGGATGAGCAAACATGTCCATTATGCAGGGCCTCTTTAGATGCAAGTTTTTAGAAATTTTCTCCTTTTTACAATTAATTAATTTTTATTACATGTTTGCTTTCTTTTCTCAGGTGTAGTTCCCATGGAATTTTCACCACCAATTCAACTGTGCACCATCACCATAGTCCCTTGTGCTCTTCCCACCCCTGTCTTGTTCCCAACCCTCCCCCTTCCCTAGCAGAATGTCTCTGATTTTCAGTTGTCTGTGTTTTTTTTTTAATATATTTTTCTTAAAATGGAAATTTTATTCTTAAGTTTTCAAGTGATAGGTGACATGTGCTCCCCACCACTGCCAACATGGTAAGGATTAGTTGTTTGGCTTTATTCAGTCATAATGGAAATTTAGTAAAGAAGTAGTCCTTTGTTTGTAATTTAGTTCTGCAACAAAAAAATGGACAGATGGCTTATGTATTTCATCTGGTGATGTGTATTTACCTTTTCACTGTAGATATGTTCATAGAACAGTAGCTTCAGTTTCATTGTAAAGAGCCAGTAGCCTTTCTCCAATAACTGAATAATTGTTAATAATCGACACCTTAAAGGACTACTTCTTTTTACATTTTACTCTTTTTTTGAGAATTTGAACATCTCCAAGTATCATTTAGTGAGATCTTGTGATAAAATTTTTTTTCTACCCTGCTTCTTAATCAAACTCTCAAAATTTAGGAATTATTGATATTTGGCCATGGTTTTGTTTCATAGCAAGACAACCATTGGGACTTAAATGGAACTTCTGACTAAACTTAAAACGTCTCTCCTTTCCCTACCCCTAGAGAGTCAATTTTGCATCAGTTCAAATATTGCCTCCCCATACCTTATCCAGAAGTCCACTGAACTTCTTTAGTGTTGCCACATATACTTTACGGATTAATTGAGCATGGCCTCCATCAACTTATTATGTATAGTTGTTGATATATCTCTGAATCATATGGTGTTGTAAACCAGTTACCTCTCTAAAAATTTATTTATATAAAAAAAGAAAGAGGATTACTTATTAATGTTGAAAGGACCAATTCAATAGGAAAACAATAATCACACATATTATAGCTCCAAAACACATAAAACAAATTTTATGTTTAAATATACAAACAGAGGGTTGAGGGAAGATGGGAGCACGAGGGACTGAGGTGATGGTGCACTGGTGAGATGGTGATGGGGAATACATGGGGATTACAATTAATGGCAAGTATATGTAAATTTTAAAATATTTTAATAAAAAAATAAATATGCAAACATATTTTTAATACAGTTCCCAGTAAATTATAGGCCAATTCATAAACAACAGCAACAAAGGTAAGGTTAGAGTAGATTTAAACAACACTGGTAAGGTAAGTTTACCTTAGTAAGGTAAGGTAAGCACTGGTAATGTTAGAGTAGATTTAAACAACAACATTAAACAACTTCACATAATTGATACAGAACTCTGCACAAAACAGAAGAATGTTCATTCTTTTCAAATGTCTGTGGAATATTTACAAAGGCAACCTATATTTTGGGACATTAAAAAAAGCCTTAAAAATTTCAAAGGATTTAGATTTCATAGAACAGTCTTTCACCAGAGTGGAATTCAAACAGAATTTAATTATGGAAATAACTAGAAAAGTCTCAAGTATCTGGCCATTAATTATCACTCTTCTAAATAAATCTTGGGTTAAAAAAAATTTTAGTGGATGCCACAAAATATTTTCAGCTCAATTATAAACAAAAGCAAACCTTGTGAGATGTAGCTAAAACATGCTTAGAGGGAAATTTGTCATTCTATACATATGTTAGGAAAGTAGAAAATCTGACAATCCATTTTGTAAGAATTAATATCAGAAATAATTGAAGAGAACTCCAAACTTGAAGCAGGAAATGAAAATAGTCATACAGAAAGCTAGAAGGATGCCAAACTATCATGAGGAAAACTACAACAAGACACATAGTAGTAAAGCTTACAATAGTCCATGACAAAAAAAAAAAAATAATGAAGCTAATGAGGGGATAAGAAACAGGTAACATATAAAGTAAAACAAAACAGGCCAAATCAAACTTATCTAAAAAACACTATGGGTAAAAGAGAATGGAGTGATATATTAAAAAATTTCCAAGATAAAAAATACCAGCCAAGAATATGTTAGTCTTCAAAGCTCTCCTTTCTATGTGAGGAAAAAATAATGGTCTTCTTAAATAAAATCTTCAGAAATTTGTCACTACTAAAACCCCATTCTAGGAAATAATGCAAGAAGCCTTAAAATCTAAGTCAACATAGTAATGAACACAATGAATTGAACATAGTATTGAATAGAACCACAAAATGATGAACAAAATGTCAATAACAAACTTCCATGTATCGATAATCACCCTATAGATGGACACTGTATAAAGATCAAGGAGACAATATGGCAAGAAGCCATAACACTCATTAGTATATACTTACCAGATGAAGGAGCACCAAAATACATTACATAATTACTATCATCTCTGAGAACAGACATTTAAGAAAGTACGTATGTGGTAGGAGACTTCAATACCCCACTTTCAACAATGGACAGATAAAAGACAAAAAATCAGCAAGGACACAATAGCCCTAAGTAAGGACCTAGACCTCATGGGTGTAACAGACATCTGTAGAACACTGTACACCCCCCCACCTCCATAACCAAATACACATTCTTCTTAAGTGCACACTGAACATTCTTCAGGATTGACCACATATGGGGTCACAAGACAAACATCTGCAGATACATGAAGATCAAAATCATACCAGTTATCTTTGTTGACCATAAAGACATAAAACTAGAAATCAGCTATGAAAAGAAAATAAGGAACTCCCTCATTTTATGGAGACTGAAAAACATGTTATTAAAAGACTACAGATTAAAGGGGAAATTGAGGAAATTAAAAAATACCTTGAAATGAATGACAATGAGAACACAACTGTCCAGAATATATAGGACACTGCAAAAGTAATAAGAGGTAAATGCATAGCGATACAGGTCCACATCAAGAAGCAAGAAAGAACCCAAAGAAATAATCTAATTTCAGATCTTGAGGATCTAGAAAAAGAACAATTTAAAAAAACCCTCAAAAGCCAGTAGGAGAAAGGAAATGATAAAACTTAAAGCAGAAATATGTGAAATAAAAGTAAAAAGATAATCCAAAATATTAATGAAACTGAAAGCTGATTCAATGAAAAAGTAAACAAAATAGACAAATCTCGCTAACGAAAAAAAGGGAGAAAACTGAAATGAAGAGGATCATAAATGAAAGAGGTGAAACTGCAACAGACACAGCAGAAATCCAGAGGATAATTAGAAATTGCTATGAGCATTTATACACAAACAAGTTCAACAATCTAGATGAGATGGACAAATTTTTAGAAATATACAATCACACAAAACTGAACAAAGATGAAATAGAAAACAAACCAATTACAAGCAGCAAAATTGAAACTGTGATCAAAACCCTCCCCCAAAACAAAAACCTAGGACCAGATGGTTTCACAAATAAGTCCTACCAAACTTTCAAAGAGTCCTACCAAACTCTTTCAAAAAATCAAGAAAAAAGGAACACTACAAATACATTTTACAAGGCCAACATTACACTAATACCAAAGACAACACACAAAAAGAAAACTACAGACCAATCTTCCTAATGAACACAGGTGTAAAAGTCCTCCATGAAATCTTACAAACAAAATCCAACAATGCATCTAAAGGATAATACACCATAACCAAGTGGGATTATTCCAGGTCCCAGCATCCCAAGGATGTTTCAACATCTGAAAATCAATTAATGTAATTCACCACATCAAAATAAAGAAAAATAAAAGCCATATGATAATATAAATGGAGGCCAAGAACATTTGATAAAGTTCAACAAATTGAAAAACTTGGAATAAAAAGGAACATTTTTTAACATAATGAAAGCTATATCTGACAAACCCACAACTAATATCATTCTTAATGGTGAAAAACTGAAAGCTGTCTCATTAGAATCTGGAACAATCTTTTCAATATAGTACTAGAAGTCCTAGCTGAAACAATTAGGCAATAGAAAGTCATAAAAGGAATCCAAATAGGGAAAGAAGTACAACTGTTATTATTTGCAGATCATCTGATTTTATACACATTTATATGTATAACCCTAAAAAATTCACAGAAAAACTAATTAAGACAAATACTATTTTAGTAATATAGCAGGTAACAAAAATCAGTAACCTTCCTAAATGCAAGCAGTCAGTCTGAAGAGGAAGATATTAAGAAAACACTCCCACTTATAATTGTATCTCCTCCCAAAAAACCTGGGAGTAAGCCTAGTAAAAGGAAAACATTTATATATGGTAAAATACAAAAATACTGTTAGAAGAAATAGAAGAAGATACAAAGAAATGGAAAGATAATACCTGTTCCTGGTTTGGAAGAATTAACATTATCAAAATGGACATTCTATCAAAAGCAATTTATAGATTTAATGCAATTCCAATAAAAATCTCAATGGACAAAGACAGCTTATTCAATAAATGGTGCTGGCAAAACTGGTCCACCATATGCAAAAAAATGAAACTGGACCACTATCTCAAACTGGACCACTATCTCACACCATGTACGAAAATCAACTCAAAATGGATAAAAGACCTAAATGTAAGACCCAAAACTATACAATATAGAGAGGAAAACATAGGTAAAATGCTACAAGACATACATCTCAACAGTGCCTTCAAGGTGGCAGTCCCCAAAGTAATAAAAATGAGAGAGACGATAAACAGGTGGGACTACATCAAGATAAAAAGCTTCTGTACAGCAAAGGAAACATTAAACAGAACAAAAAGAAACTCCACTCAATGGTAAAAAAATCTTTGCGGGGGCTCTCCCTGGTTGTGCAGGTTGTTAAGCAACGCACTATGAAGCAAATCGCAGCTACTGCAGCACGAGTTCGATCCCTGCCGCCGGCCAGGAAGGGAACCCACATGGCGCAGCAGACCTCACCCGCTGTTCCCCTCAGCAGTGGATTTCAGTTGATCTGCCTGTTCTGCTCCCCACTCTGTCTGGAGGATTCTCTCACCCTCTGTACCTCTGGCCTGTACCCCAGCTCTTGTATGCATAAATAAATAAATCTTAAAAAAAAAAATCTTTGTGCGCCACACAGCAGACAAGGATCTGATCACAAAGATATGCAAAGAACTCACAAGACTCAAGAAAATCAAAGAAAGCCCCAATCAAAAAATGAGCAGAAGAACTTAAAAGACGCTTCTCCAAAGAGGACATACACATGGCCAACAGGCACATGAGAAAATGCTCAACATCCCTCATAATCAGGGAAATGTAAATCAAGACCACAATGAGGTA
>JAGFMF010011937.1:4020534-4052717 GCA_019455555.1 Galemys pyrenaicus | reverse complement strand
AAAAAAAAAGAAAAAAAAAGAAAAAAAAAAGAAAAAAAAAAGAAAAAAAAAAGAAAAAAAAAAAAGAAAAGTCATATCCCCCAGAATTTTGAAGGCCTTCTGTTTTGGCATCCCGTGTCCTAGAAGTGCTATCTCATCTGTTTCCTGATTATTCCTGATCATTCCCTCTCTGTATAAGCTGTAGATCTGCTCTTTGTCCCCTGTGTTTTGAAATGTCAGAAAAATATGTCCTGATACAGGTCTGTCCCCATCCATTTTACTGGAACCTTGTGACTTTTTCATCTTGAAACTCACAGTCTTCATTTCTTGGGAATGTTCTTACATTATCTCTTTGAGCATTTCTTTCCTTCTGGTTCATCTCCTCTTTTTCTGAAAACTTTACTCAGATAATGCATGTCCTAGAATCAACCTCTAATGTTCTTATTTCTTTTCTCCTTTTTTTCATTCCATTTTTTGTTCTGCTCTTTAGATTCCCAGTCTTTATCTTCCAAGCCATCTATGGAATTTTTTTTAATCTTGGTTATTGTATATTCGATTTTCAAGCCCTCTTCCTTGTTCGCTGAATGCTTCCGGTTTTGGACATCCTGTTTGTGTCTTGTAGATGTAATCTTTTCTCTCATCTCTCTGATGATATTCCTCACAGTTATTTTGTTCAAATTCCTCAAGAGGCTGTATGGTCTTTTTCCTCTGAGTTCCTTTGTCTTTTATGTGATCAGCTTTCTTCAGATGTCAGTGACCTTGACTATTCATAATTAAGAATGAGTCATTTCAGAGCTGAGTGAGGCAGTGGCATGTGTTAGGGGTGGGAGTCGGGGGTTGGTAGTGGGGCATGTGTTTCTCCAGAGAGACTGGTCTGGAAATGGCAGTGGAGTGTGTATGCAGGATGTGGTTATTCCCAAAGTACCCTTCTCTGTAAGCCCTGTCTGGAGTGATACAATTGCAGAGAAGTTTCTTTTAATTTCCTGCCTGGTGTGGGAGGTGAAAGACGGGAGCAAGGGGAGCCGCCTCACTGCACAGGTGTGAAAACTGAGCATGAGGAGGTTGAGGAGGGAGGGGAAGACGGGGGAGGGTCATGCTCTGACCACAGGATACAAACACGTTTGTCTGCAGAAATAGGATATGAGTCACATTTGTAACTTTACATGTACTAGTAGCCACTGTACACGCAATAAAGAAAAACAGAAGAAATTGATTTCAATAATAGATTAAAGCAATGTAATCTAAACATTATCATGTCAGTGTATAATTAATATGGAAATCATTAATAACATATTTTACATTCTTTTATTCATGCTGAATCTTCGAAACCAGTACCTGTCTTGCATTGCAGCCCATCTCATTTTGTTATCTTTGGTGTTGCAAGTTCTCGGCCTGGCTCTATTTAAAAAAAAAAAAAAAAGATTTATTTACTTATGCATACAAGAGCTGGGGTACAAGCCAGAGTCTCCGGAGGTGAGAGGAATTACCAGACAGAGCGGGGAGCAGAACAGGCATATTTTACTGAAACACACTGCTGAGGGGAGCAGCCGGCACAGCAGGAGAGGTCTGCTGCACCATGTGGGTCCCCTCCCTGGCAGGCAGCAGGGATCGAACTCATGCTGCAGTGGCTGCGGTTTGCTTCACAGTGCGTTGCCTAACCCACTGCGCCACCAGGGAGGCCCTCGGCCTGGCTCTTGTCTTGTGCCCAAAAAGATGGACACAGACCACAGGGAGTGAGTTTAGAAAGCTGCTTGAGGGCGTCCCTAGTGTGGTTTGGCTTAAGCATAGCACTATGAAACAAACCGCAGCCACTGCATCATGCATTCGATCCCTGCCTCCAGCTGGGGGGGGGGGTCCCACATGGCCTGGCAGACCCCTCCTGCCTCTCCTGTCTCACCTGCTGCTCCCCTCAGCAGTGTATTTCAGTAAAATATGCCTGTTCTGCTCCCCACTCTGTCCCTGGTGAACCCTCTCACCCCCTCCCATCTCTGGCCTGTAACCCAGTTCTTGTATGCATAAATAAATAAATCTTTAAAAAAAAGAAAGCTGATTGAAGCGATAGGACCCCTCTCTGTAACAGGGAAAGGGCCTTAAGGAATTTAGGGCTTGCAAGTTTAAGTGTAGGGATACTTACACTTAGCTAGGGAAGCTGGCTCTGCTAAGCTGGCATGTCGTCTGGTTGCCCCTCTGCCCACATCCTCCATTTCCCCTTCTCTCTAGGAAGGGATGCAGACTGCCACAGACCGGTGGTCTTTACTGAGCTATTGCCAGACTAGTTTTGCCACTTTTTTCCCTTCTTTCTTGTTAACTTTCTGCTTGCCTGTGCCTGTAGTCCCTTTGTCCATAACCCTCTCAACCCCATATCAAGTGGGCAAAAGCCATGTGTAGCAAGGGAAAGCACAGTGTGGACCTTTACTTAATCCCAGTGTTCGACTGAGAACGCCCTGCCACCCTTTCTGTGGCTCAGCTTCTCCAGACAATAAACTTTGGTCAGGGCTGAACAGCTACCAGTACTTAGCCATGGGAGAGAACTGCCGTCTGCTTAACCCTGCTTCTGGGCCATTCTACTGTTCCATCTCCACCCTGCCTCTCCTGGGGCCCCTGGGGCCCCCAACCCCTGAACCCCTGGGCCACTCTCCCAGCAGCGTCCCCCTCGGCACTGTGCTCCTGCTTCCTCTTCTCTACTCCCTGCCAGCTCTCCATCTTTTGTTCTTCGTGCTTTTTGTGCCAATGGACTTGTGCTGCTCTTACTTCTTTACTGTCTGTCGTATGGTAGGAGTGTCTGGAGAATATAAAGATAAACATTTAAGATCAATTTGACATGTTTAACTAAAGGCAGGGAATGTTCTTATATTTTATCTTCAATTCCTCTGTGCCTTTCACTCTCTAGTCCAAAAAATCTTTTGTTTAAATGTGATATTGTTTTCATTACCCGATGAATGGACATGCTATTTACAAACCGTTATTCTAATAAAACCGATGCTTCCTCGGGGCCATGTCTCCCACTGTCCCATGTGTCCAGCATGTCCCAGTTTGGAAAAGGAGCGCCCAGCTGTGCTCCCAGACAACCAAAGTCCTGCCCAGGTGTCTTAGTCCCCATCGTCCCTGCAGAGGTCATCTGGAATCTGGGCTTAGCTCCCAGGACACTCCAGCCCCAAGAGGTCCTACCTCTCTATTCCCAGGACATCCCTGGCTTCCTAGAAGCACATGGCTACACATTTACACAGGATGACAATGGCATTGCCATAGAAACCAGGACCTGGCACCTGGTCAGGGTCACTACTTACCCTGTTCCTCATAGGTGTGTTGAAAAATGAGAGCTCTCTCTACCTGTCCCTTTATCTTTATCCTTAGGCTCCCCAGCCATTTGTGTTGCTGCATGGGCCATCACCAGGCACTTTCTGGAAGATGTTGGGTAAGTTGTTGAAAAGAGAGGTAACAAGAGTGCATTTTATATTACCCACTTCTTCAGATGGGATGGACACTTCTTTGGGACTCTCTAGAAGATTGTTTCTCAAACAAGGGACCACAGCCGAGACCTCTGGAGCGCCAGGCTGCTGAGCGGCCCCAGTCTCGCTGGGTGTGAGTCTGGAGCGGGCTGAGCGGTAGCCGGATTACCAGCAGCTGTGCTGAGGTCAGGAGCCAGATGTGCTGCTCAGGGAGGAGCTCAGAGGACCCACCCAGCTTCTCCTCCACCCCGCCTCCCACCCCATGACCTCTGCCCTCCAACCCCTGGGTGTCTGAATGTTCTGCAGAGTCAGGAGCTGGGGGCGGGGTGCCTCCTGATGGGTTCACACCAGACATCTAGTCTTGCCCTAAAGGTGTGAAGTGCTGAGGTGGCAGGTGAGCCCAAGGAGTAGGCATGTGGAAAGAAAACTTGGAAGAGGCCAGGCTGGGAGGGAGGCAGTGTGGTCAAGAGGGAGACAGTTTCTTAAATGGCCTCTTGCTCCAACCAGGCCAGGAAGTGGGTGAGGGCAGATCAGGCTTGCGAGTGTCTGAAGTCCAAATTCAGCTTGAAATAATTGTTTCAAAATAATTCTTTGAGTTGGATGAATTCAATTTCTTTAAAAAAAAAAAAACAAAAAACCTGAGTTTTCAGCTTCTCTAGAAGGATTGTAAAGTTCTAGAACAGTTCCCATTTTTCCTTATGGCAAAAATCAGCTGGCACATGCTGTCCCATTTGCCAAGTACCCCCCCCCCCCATGTCTTATGATGTCATCTGCCTGCTGCTGTGGAAACTTTACTACCGCGTTCCCCAGTGAATTCTGACAGTGGCCAGCTCAGGGATTCAGGACCTTCCACTGCTCGTGTCCCCCACATGTGCTCCTCAGAGGCTGACAGGGTGTTCTTTCCGGGAAGCAGGAGAGGGGTGGGCACTGAGCACACAGCCACAGGGGCTCAGGGCCATCGTGGGGGCGGGCACCTTCATTTGAAGGCCACCTCAGAGAGCAAGTCTTTCCTGGCCAGCCCAGCCCCATGCCTCATGTTGCCTGGATGTCTCTCCACAGGTGCTGGGACATCAACACTAACGCGTCCATCTGGTGGATCATTCGAGGGCCCGTGATCCTCTCCATCCTGGTGAGTGGCCGTCCCTCCCTGAGCTGGACCCCAGTGGGTACCTGGCCTGCAGGGACAAAGACAGGAACAAACCACAGAGTTGCTAGGGTTTGGCCTGCAGCACAAGGAGCTGGAAACCCCACTCGAAAGGATGGTAGCTGGGAAGGGGGTGGGGGCAGGCAGGAGGCAAGAGCTCACAGAACTGGCTCTTGTTCATGTCGAGGCATGAACTAAATCTTCTCATAACCCTCTGGGTTCATCTCAGGCTAGACAAGTAATCCAGATAGCATCAGACGGGGTAATAAAGGAAACACAATGAATTTAATAACATACAGAGAATTCACACAGTTGTAAATTTTAAAATATGTTGGAACAGACTAAGAATATTGGCCCTATGTTTAGGACCTAGGGAGTCAAGGACAGAGATGGGGAAGCATCACATACCAGGCCAGAAGAGGTGACCTCATTCTTACTGAGAATAAAGGTGAGATTCTTAGACAGGGTGAACATGCTTACTGATAAAAGTAGAACTAGGTGAAACCCCCCCCAAACTACATTCTTCTAGCTCATAAAAGGGAGAGCAGTGAATGCTCATCATGTAGAAAAAGGCAGAAGCTTAAGACATATTGACCACTTCTCCCATTAGGGAAGGATGAAAGACGTGGACTAGAACAGAAGTTTCTAGCTGTCAGAGACCTCCTTGCTCTCAAATCAAACAATCTTCATTCTTTAAATGATGATGCTTAACCTTCTTAGGTTCACAGAGCTTTGATTTGATTGACCTCTATGTAGTTTTCATACTTTGGTGACAAAACACTTACTCTGGGCTTAGCGAGAAGAATCTATCTGACCCTTTTGGGGGGGCTGATACCACATCTGTGAGTCACAGATGAAATGAACAGAGTTCCTGCCTCGACTCTGGCGGCGTGGAATTCCACCTCTGTGGTCTCGATCATTTTGCAAGCACCCTCCTACTAAACTGGGAAGAACACTAAGCTGGGGTCACAGGAAGTGGGTGGGGGTCACTAGGTGAGCTGAGAGGGACACTGTGGTGTTGTGAGGGCTGCCAGACATGGAAGGAGGCCTCAGGAAAGAGACACAGGTGCATCCTAAAAAGACAAAATGGTTTGAACTGCTTGGGTCTACGTACACGTGGGTATTTTTCAATAAATACACTATAAACTCGGTAAAAATAGTATGGTACCGTCAATGTTCTTCTTCCTTACGGTTTTCTTAATTACATTTTTCTCGAGCTTACTTTATTGTAAGGCTACAGTATATAATACATATAACATACAAATTATGTATTAATCAACTGTTTATGTAATTGGTCAATAGCAGGCTATTAGCTGTTATGTTCTGGGGGAGTCAAAAGTTAACTGTGAGTGGGAAGGGAGGGATGGCACCTCTAGCCCCCTCAAGTCGTTCAGTGGGCTCTGCTGATAGCCAAAGGTGTGGCTTCTGTCATGCTGGGGAAGGCCTGAGCAGTCAGTCACCTTAAGTTTGAAGTTCCCAAGGGATTCTGCTCTGCATTCAGGCCCAGGAGCCCTGTGGCTGAGCCTGTGGCGTGGATAAGAACAAGGGGACAGAGGAAGAAAGACAGACATATGGTGAAACAGTGGGGTCATCTCATGGATGGCATCAGACCCCATTTCCTCTGGCACTCCTGACAGGATGATCTCCTGAGGCCAGTTGGGAGAAGGGGACTAAACCATGGCCATCTCCTTCCCATCCTCCCCTCCCTTCTCCTGCCTCTTCTCCGCCTCCTTTTCCTTCTCCTCCTCTAGCTTCTTCTCCTTCTTTTCCCCAAAATCCAGAATGAAATCACCCATAGTTTTAGCAGCTAGCTACACAGTTATGCATTGTAAACATGTGTTTCCCTTCTTGTCCTTTCCCTTGAACACACATGCTTTTCCTTTTCCTGCATTTGGTCTCTTACAAATATTTCAAGTGTCCTTACATAACAACATCACCCCTTCCCGCCACAATGAATCGGGCAAGGGAGATAATCAAGGATGACTACCTGGAGCCGGTGACTGAACTACAAATGACTCTATAAGGCTCTGAAGTGGTGGCACTCAAAATGCGGTCACCACACCAGCAGCTTTAGCATCACCTAGGAGTTTGTTAGAATTCCCATTCCAGATTCACCAAACTAAAATCTCTGTGGGTGGAGACCCACAGTCTACACCCTAAACGTTGAGACCTCTGCTGTAAAACATTATGACTCGAAGTGTGGTCCAAGCACCACGTTGGCATTTCCTGGAAACTCATAAGAAATGCAGCCTCTCAGGCCAATGCCAGGCTTGCATTTTAACATAGTCTCCAGGGGATTCCAGTGCATTCTGACTGTGAGAAACCATGCCGCCACCAAAAGACCTCAGCGTTCCCACAGCCCAGGAGTAGGAGGGGGCTGAACCATTGCCTCCAGACAGTTTTTCCTCACAGGGTCTGTGGGGGAGGGGCCCAGGGGTCAGTGACGAGCCCTTCTGGGAGTGGATGCCTCCTCCTTGGGTCTGGGGACAGGACAAGAGAAGTGGCTGGGACAGCACAAGCCTCTAACCCTACCTCTGTCTGTGTCTTACAGATTAATTTCATCCTTTTTATAAACATTTTAAGAATCCTGATGAGGAAACTTAGAACCCAAGAATCAAGAGGAAATGAAGTGAACCATTATAAGTAAGTAGAAGGTGAAGATCGAGGCGTGTTCAGTGAGTCAGCCGGCAAAAAGGTGCTGAGCACCTACTTTCTCCAACTGGTGCCAGGCCCCACTGGAGACGGAAGGAAAGTAAAAGCCATGACCTGGCCCAGGGGACTTACAGTACCTACGGAGAAGGAGGGCTGGTCCATCAGACAGGGCCCCAGGGGTGAAGAGGGAAGAAATCTCAGCAGGGCCCCGGTCAGCAGGTCTTATCCTCAGGGCAGGGCCATGGGGTGCATGGACCCAAGTCCAGAGGCCTGTGTGGTCAGAAAGTACATTGGAGCCTCTAAGATGTTGCAGACAGATGCTGTATTGACTTGTTAAGGCAGCCGTAACAAAACAGCACAACTGGATTGCTTAAACAAAAGACATTTATTTCTCGCTGTTCTGGAGCCGGGAAGTCCAAGATCAAGGTGCCAGCAGGACTGGTGCCCCGTTGGCTTGCAGATGTCACCTCTCCCCATGTCCCCAAGAGGACTTTGCTCTGTGTGCCTGCATCCCTGGTGTCTCCCCACTTCTTACAGACCCCAGTTGGCCGGCCTAAGACACCACCCTTACAGTCTCATGCTAACTTAGTCATCTCTTTCCCCGCGGGACCCTCTCTGCAGTTAGTCTCATTCTGTGAGCCTGGGGATGAGGACTTCAGCTTCTGAATTTGGGGTGGTGAGGAGCTTTCTCTGTGATGTTTGGGATTTGGGAGATCTGACAATGGCCTGTATTACTTGCCGACAGATTTCCCAGAATATCACTGGAGCAGAAGTCTCCAAAGGAGGGTGGTGCTGGGGAACAGGGTGAAGTTGCCAGATGAAATGCAGGATGCCCAGTTCAATTTACAATTTGGATAAACAGTGAATTATTTTTACTACTCATACCAAAAAACTTAATCCACTGTTTATCTGAAATCCAGATTGAACTGGGCAGCCAACATTTTTATTTGCCAAATTTGGTGACCCTGATTTAGGAAAATAAAAACTTCTCCTTACAGATATTTATCATCAAACACATAAGAATGTTGGCTTTGCTCATAATATGTTAGACAAAATGGCAGTTATCGTTGCACATAATTAAGAAATTAAGCTATTCGGGCAGGTCCATGTTCATGTATTCTTTTTATTATAGAGGTGTGTGATTAGAAAGTTTGGGGACTGGTCAGTGGGGTATTTGCATGATGGATATGTGGGAACTGGCAGTTTCTAAAATAAAAAAATAAAACCCAAAAGATCTGGGGCTGAGGCTGTAAGTCCCCTGCCACAGGGCTCAAGTGGGTGTGCCAGGCTGTGTGCCTGGGGCAGGAAGGGAACAGGGGACTGCAGCATGTCTGTGTCCCCAGGCGCCTGGCCAAGTCCACCCTTCTGCTGATCCCCCTCTTCGGAGTCCACTACATCGTCTTCGCCTTCTCCCCAGAGGATGCCATGGAGGTCCAGCTGTTTTTTGAATTGGCTCTTGGTTCATTCCAGGTAAGCACAGGGATTGGGACGTCAAGGTAAAGAGTTCTCCTCGGCAGTAAAATGGAGACCACAGAGACTTAAAGCCAGCTCTTCCAGGGAGAGTCCAGCAGAGTCATTTGGCAAGGGGGTGATGTACTTGGCACACATTCAAGAGAAATGGGCTGGACCTCTTTGGTGGGACGCTCAGTGGGAACCAAAGTCCCCCCCAATCAAATGGGGGGAAGATAGAAACTAAAGTGAGAATGACAGAGGGACATTGACTCCTAGGGAAGACAAAAGGGAAAAGTAACCCCAGCGCACTCTATCTACAGCTCTGCACGGCAAACACTTAGTCAAAATAATGCAGTGCAGAGGCCAAGAGCCATCAGAAAGTGGGGCAGGAGGAGGAACTTTGTGGAAGAGTGGGGGCAGGGTATTAGGGTGTTTGAAAAAGAACAACATCCTTATCTTCATACTGGGAAGTCCATCAAAAACGGACTGAAAACCCCCTGAAGCAGTAGCATCAGAATGTATACTCAGAATCAGTTAAGAGAGTTCTAAGTAGTTGCCTCTGAGGAAAAGGAAATGGGGATCTGGCCCTCAGGGCTGCATTGTGACAAGTCACTTCACTTTGAATTCACAGGTAGATACATCTTTTTAAAAATAAAAACAACATTAAAAATATGTATGTATAAATGAGGGGAGAAATCACCTACTAATTCAACAAGATGTGAGGCTTTAAAAAAACAGTAAATATGTTTGGGCAGAAGAAGGGACGTTTGACATGAATCTCAAATTTCACAATGTTATTTCCCCATAACTACATTCGTCCAAAAATAATGGAATGTAGCTTTCAGGAAAAACACACAGAGGACAAAAGTTAAGCAGATAAAGTGAAAAAAAGAAAGAAAAGAAACCCCAGGTTGAGTTCATATACAGAAACAAATCTGATGAAGTCCTATAAAGGTGGGAGAAGTGGGCTTCCCAGTAGCCAAAGCAAAGAAAGAAACACAACCTGCCTCAAGATTTAAGCATCTATAGAAAAACAAGCTAGTTTCCAGGAAAAGCCCAGTGATTATAGGTTTCGGGGCATGACAAAAACAACCCCCAGTGGGTTTTCACAACACTGATCATTCCACAGTCTCCCTCATGGGGGTGCAGGTGGGAACAAAGCTTCTACAACTCAGCCTCCCTCATTTCCAGGGTCTGTGAACGTGGCCAGAGTTGGCTCCTGTGACTCTCTGGTTCCCAGAGGACTCATCACAGGTGACACATAATTCAGGGAAGACAGAACCCCCCCTTAGGACTGTCCCCTTTGACCTTCCCTTTTGCCCAGAGCCCCCTGCTAGCAGCCGCAGAGAAATCCAGAGAACCCAGCTTCTTGGGAACCCCTGACTCTTTTCTCTGGGCCAGGAAGCTCTCACATCTGCCGAGTGACAAGCATGGAGAGGCTGGGCTCACGCAGGCCCATTTAGCTGGGAGGTTCCAGCTACAGATGGATGGGAAATGGGCATGACCCCTGTGAGTGATGGAGGTCTACCTGGCTGCATAGACTAGGACTTCTATGCACTAGGAGTTAGGGCTGTGATTGGGGTTCTGGATGACCCAAGCCATCGGGCTCTTCTGTGGGGTCGGCTGGTCAAGAGAAAATCAAAACCACTTTGCTCAAGTTTCCATTGAAAGGGCCCTGCCCTCACCTGAACACCAAAAGTGCGTCACCAGATCCTTGAGGCTCAAACAGCCCTGGACCCAGCCTGACCCCCTGAAACTCCTGCGACCCAGTGGGCATACTCTGGTCTACCTCCCAGAGCTTTGGCAAAGATGAAACGAAGCCTCTGGAACTCCAACTCTCACAACTACCCAGGCCAAGCTGTGCCCCACTTCCAGCGGGTCCACCTATCTCTCCTGGCCACTGAGAGCCATTCCCCCATGGGAGTGCCCATTGGACCACATGGGGCGCTTTCAAAGCTGCTGTTGCTCCCACTCCCAGACATTGGATCTGGAGATGCAACTTGGGCAAAAGCCCCCAGGTGGGGCCTCCCTGGTGGCCTAGGTGTTGAGTCTCAGGGCTTAGACCGCTATGCCGGAGTTTGATCCACAGCCAGGGAGCTGACCCACACATGGCACAGCAGACCTCTCCTGCCTTGCCTGCTGCTCCCCTCAGCGGTATATTTCAGTAGATCTTCCTGTTCTGCTCCCCACTCTTTCTCTAGTGAAGCCTCTTGCCCCCACACTTCTGGCCTGTACCCTAGTTCTTCATTTTAAAAAAATCTCCCAGGTGATTTTAATGTGCAGCACCACTTGGGAACCACTGTCTTGATGGAGCGTTCCACCCCCACTCATCTGGTAGTCCCCATGTGCGCATCTGTCATCAGTGCCTGAAATTCTAAAGTGAATCCTAGTTTTGTCACTAACTGCGGCTAAAACGCCGACACTGTCGAGTGGTCACGTGTACTCAGCCCTCCAGACTGGTCCGGGCTTGTTGGTGGCCTTTCTAATGCAGGAGCAGCCGAGAGCAGGGGGCCACCTGAGGTCAGAGCTATGACACTCAGCCCTCAGGGGTGCTTGTCAGCTGGGGGAGCCTGAGGGAGTGCAGGCAGGCTGGCCCCTGGTGGGTTGCTGAGGAAATGCACCTGAAGACTCACAGCTTGGGGCTCATGCAAGCCTGGAAGCGCAAACTCCATATCCTAGACTGGGCCTCTCTCCTGGCAGAGCTGCGTGCTCTGCGTCAGTGGGAAAACAGGCTCTGTGGATGCCAGAAAACATAAAGCAGATGTAGCCCCGAGACTCCTGAACTTGGAAATGTAGACCCCTGTCCCTTAGGTAAGGCTGTCATATCCCCTAGCTAAGGATTTGTTCTTACCACACATGAACACAATTGCTTTTCAATTGTATAGTTGCCTATGGTTAATCATCTCCAGATTTGTCTTGAAAATGCGCCCATAGGGTCTGTGGGCTCACCGAGGCTGGCTCTGTACCCTCCTAGTGGGGCGTAGGCTCCAGTGCAGCCATGCCCTGCTTCTCCGGGTTGGCCTTACTAATTCAGGTGAGTCGCCTGGCCCCTGTGGACCGGTGTTAGCAGCTCCTCCTGTGACATTTTCTAACACACATGTGCAAGGCCTGACCACTGGGGACAGCGGTGAAAGGGACCCTTACCCTCTTCCAGCTCAGTCTGTGCTGGATGGCTCTGTGAGGAAGGGAAGCCCGGCTTGTGGTTAAAGGGCACAGGTGGGAGGAGGCTTGAGGAATGAGGCTGTGCTGAGCATCGCCACTAACCCCTGCGTCTGCTTCCCAGGGCTTGGTGGTGGCCGTCCTCTACTGCTTCCTCAACGGGGAGGTGAGTTCTTGGGTACCCACATTCCTGGAGCAGCTCTCCAGACCCTGGATTCCAGTTCAGGAGCTCCCCGGAAAGGGTGGTGGGGAAGAGTGTGTGTGTGTGTGTGTGTGTGTGTGTGTGTGTTGGGGGCAGGGTGCTGGGGTTCCAGACTTGGGCCTATCTTCTAAGAAGTCTGAGCTCACTTGATGGAAGAGACAAAACCTGGAGGCTTTTTAACAATTGCTGGGCCCTACCTGCGGTTTCTAATATTAAGCAAAAGTGGATGCTATTAATCTGGGTTGTATCTGAGTGTTTTTCCGCAAGAACTCCAGGTGATTCTGATCATTGGAGAGGTCAGAAAATGGAGGAAGTGCAGGCACCCCACCAGAAGCCAGATGACCCCTGATTGCTCTGCTGCTTGTTCAGTGGATGGCCTAAGTCTCTGCCCTTTTCTGGCCTCAGTCTTCCCATCTTTAAAATGAGTGACTCGGGTGGAATGTGTACAGCTCAGCCCCCAGAGACTTCACTAGCCTTTCTGGGACTGTTAACATCTGGGTCACCACACTGGATGGGAAAAGTGCTGATGTTTTCCCAAGATCAAGCATCAAGCCTAGCCTCAAAAGTTTTTTTGCTACTGCTGGGGTCATGGAGTTTGGGTTCTGGTGTGTGAAGCAAGCACAACCAATTGTACATGGTACAATTGCAGAGGAAGGCACCCAATACCTAGTTGCTAGAACAGGTCACTCTGAGTGGTCTGCAGCAGAGAAAGCATGGCTGCAGGCAGGAATGGCAGGCCCATATGGAGGCCCGGGGGTGGGGAAGGGGGCAAGTCAGCACTGAGCACATGGCTGGTGGCTGATCTCCTGGCAGGTGCAGCTGGAGGTTCAGAAGAAGTGGCGCCAGTGGCACTTCTGCAAGTTTTCACTGCACCCCATGGCCCTCAGCTCCTCCTTCAGCAGTGGCACCAGTGGCCTCACTCACAGCACCAAGGCCGGCACCTCAGAGCAAAGCAGGAGCTCCCACAGGGCCAGCGTCATCTGAGAGGCTGGAGTAGGGCCACCCCCGGCCGAGGTCGATGTGGGCCCTCATCGAGCTGGACACTGCTGCTAGATAGTCGGCTTCCTGACAGCTGCGTGCCTTCTCCTGTGACCAGTAAGACCCTCCTCCAGGTCTTCAGTGGGGGGGGTTGATAACTCCTCAGAACTGAAGGAATTTGGGGTACCATGAGTGGAGAGGGGTCTCAGATTTGGTTCCATTATATTCTTCTGGGAAGAGCAGGCCATGGGTTCCAGGAGACAGGCAAATAAAGAGTCGTTGGAATGAGATTTGGTCTGTATGTGCCACATTTGCCTTTGAAAAATAAGATGAGGATTCTGTCTCAGTCCCTACCCCTTCCTGGAAAACCCTCCAGCTTTCAGGGACTTGGGGTCCCTGGAAGCATAAGTGGAGACCCTAGCCCCAGGTGGAGCCCCCTACACACACTGTTGAGTCACTTGTCAGGTAGCTCTCTCCCTAAAGCCTTCAAGAAACAGCTCAAGATTAATCTGTTCAAGTTACAGCTGAGGCCAGAAGAGCCTCAGAACCCCCAACTGCTTTATAGTAACTAACATGGTATAAAGCACCCCTCTGTCCTCACTGCCCCCCTGACACGGGCTCCTCACAGCCACAGAAGCATGTGCAGCAGGAAACGGTACATGATTCCACCGGACAGAAAAGAAACAGGTACCTTCCCTGCAGAGACCAAGAGCTGACTCCTTTGCTCCTTTGTAGCAGCCAGAATGCATTAGGGAAAGCCAGAATTTAGGTGGTGGGGGAGGGGCTAGTGCAGACAATACCAGCTAAGGGCAAAAAGCCCCACCTCCTGGGCAGAAAAGGGACTGCAAAAGGGCAGCCTGATGCACAAAAATGCAGGATCTGCAGGCAAGGATGGAAATCTCCACTGGTTCCTGGCCCCCTTCACATGCCCTCCTCCCCAGTGTAGCTGTTAATCATTACCCAAGGTCTGGCCAGCCTTCTTTACCTCCTGGAATCCAGCAGGTCCAGAGATGTGTCTTTGAAATGTGTTCTAGGACCCAAATCCTAACGGTGGCCATTATACCATTATACCAGACACACACACACACACACACACACCAGGAAGGGCTGTAGTAGATGGCACGGACCTACTGGAAGGCTTGGTCAAGAATTCCTCTTGAAGAGTCAAGATGGAACCCAACAAGCAGTCTTCAGGACTGACAGCCAGCTGTGACAGTGGGCGTTATCCAGGGACCGTGGGTCCCACAAAGGGCAGGAGTCAAGTCAAATGGTTTGAAAACCCACGTGCAAGATGTTATTGGGAACCCTGAACTCTGCCTCCATTTGATCAAAGCTAAAGCCAGGAAATAATATAGAAAGGTCCTTTTGAGGTGATGTTGATGCCCACAACCGGAAGAAGGATTCACTCTTAGCAACCCCCAGAGGCGCTTCAGGGCCCCTTAGACCTGATCCCAGCAATAAGTCCATAAAGCAGTGGTGAAATGCCCTTGGCTGTGGAGCGGCCTGAGCACTGCATTACCTGAGGTGCTTCCACATATTCCCGTCCCAGGAAGGATTCAAGGAAAGAGTTTTAAATAGGGTTTCTTCTAAAATCAACACATACTAACTTGGCTAAGCCTGTGCAGCTGGTCACACTGAGGTGTCTCCTGGCCTCTGGCCCTGCAGACTAGCTGAAAAGGCCACTGGACCATTTCCGGTCAACCATCCAAAGATTATTGGCTAAGAAGCAGCAATTTAACGGCCACTGTCCCACCCTTCCCCCAGCTAAAAGTCACATGTTGGAAAAGTCCCATCTTGACCATCATTTCTTGTAAAATCTGATGTTCCCAGAGAGAGACCTAAAGTTTCCTTGAGTAGGCCCAGGAATGGGTGATGCTGTTGATGTGAAGGCCACTGATGGCATTCAGGAAGAAGAGGAAGGAGGCCGTGAATTCACACCAGAACATCAGGGTGAAGCTGGTGAGCGTGACCTGCTTCCTGAGGAGGGTCACAAAACTCAGCAGCCCCCCGAATGAGAGGATGAAAGACAGGAGGAGCAGGATGGAGCCTGCAGCCCACTTGCGCCGGGAGTAGACGTCCTCACACAGTTGCGATACCATGAGAAGTTCCAGGCCAAATATGGCAGCCACCACGGCCAAGCTGCCCAGGCTGCGGGCCAGGACCATGCCCACCACCAGCCCGGGCACTTGTGCCTGACTCAGGTCTCTGAGGCAGTGAGGTCCAGTTTGGTTGGAGATGGTGCAGAATTGCCACAGCCCGAAGAGGCGGTCGTCAGCCAGGAGCCAGTGGCCATCACAGATGGAGACGGAGGCCAGCACCACAGCCAGAGCGGCACAAAGGATGATGAGGGTCCTGATGAAGGTTTCAAAGAAGGATCGGTGGGGCACTCTCGGGGCCAGCAGCCTCTGGGCCTGGAAAACACCACAGGGGCAGCATGTCAGGAGGGACCCTGCAAGCCCCGCTCCAGACCGGTCTGGGAAGACGCTGCACATGACCTCCCACCTCCTAGCCCTGTTTGCTGCTTTGGTCTCCCATGAAGCCAGGAGGCCCCACCTACTCTCAGGGCTTCTTCCCCAGCTCCTCCTTACCTTACAGCACAGACCTCCTTCTTTGGGGAGCCCTTCTCCCATGCTGCCTGTTCCCCGTCTACCATTCAAGACCTATGAACACTCACTGTCCAGCTATTCACCAGGCACTAAGAGTTCCCTGGCCTTTCTATGTTTACTGATCTTTGTAATGAATAGAAACCCAAGTCCTATTGCCCAGGAAATTGTAGTCTATTCTGAACTTAGAAAACCTGTCTGGCCAGGCTAAGCGAGACCTTGACCTAATAGCCCACCTAGGTTACGGCCTGCAAGCATGAAGGGTTATACGAAGCAAAGCAACACAAGGCTGTTTCCCTCTCTCCCACGACTTCCTGGTTCAAGGCCAGTTTCCTGAACTTTCCATTAGGTCCAGGACTCCTGTTATTATCTTGTTTTCTTCAGTATTGAAAGTGGATATTTGCACCTTGCCCTTCAGTCTTGCTCTGCCTGGACTCCACCCAGAACTTGCAAAGCAAACTGTTCTAGGTCTTTAAACATGGGGAAGCCAAGGAAGCACTCTCCTAGGCTCTGCTTCCAGCACTGGGAGAGTAGCAGCCCACATCTCTGCCTCCAGTCAGTGAGATGCCCCTTATCTCACAGGTGCCCTTCCCAACCCTCAAGCCAGAAAGTGAAAGAAGTACTTCAAAGAGTAAAAGGCCTTATCACCGGCCCACAAGCCCTGCCTCCCATTCCAACCTCATCTCCCAGCAGCACACCTGGCCACCTCGCCTAGCTAAGGCACAGCAACCCTTTCCCCAGGAGCCTGGAGCTTTCCTCCCTCAGACCTACAGGCCTCTACACCTGAGAGGCTCTTCCACAGTCCCCTCTGCCCTTCAGGATGCCTCCTTGTGTTGTAGCTTAAATGTCCCTTTCTCAGAGAGGACTTTTCTGCCCACCCAACCCAAATCAGATCCCTCCCAGTCATTCCCTGGCAGGTATCCATCCTATTCTTCTCTGGTCTGATCATAAGTTATAATTCCCTTCTAATTTCTACTTACATTATTATAGGGCAACCCCAATGTGAAATGGTATACAATTAAAAGGGTAATAAAGGGTTTATTTACCAAAAAAAAGGGGGGGAGGGGAGGGAATGAAGAAATGAATTAAGTCAAGAAAAATGAGATACATTGGTGAATGCATCCTATAAATTCTGCTGAGCTGGAACCCCAATAGTACACTGAAAGCCAGTGAAAACCAAGGGCCCCCAAGGCCCACATATCTGGCACTTAACTCCATCCTTGGTACACAGCAATCCTCCCTTTGGTGGTGATGACATTTTGGGATTCGTAGTCCTTGGTGTCTTGGATCTCTTTGGTCTGGGTGGGGGTGGGGTCCACAAAACCTATGTGTGGAGCTTATTCAGGACACCCTCTCCCCCCAACAATATCTTCTTGTCTGCTCGCTCAGAGTCTCCGTGTGTCCCCAGTATCTGGCACATGCATCGAGTGGGTGCACAAGAAGGGCCTTCAGACAAATGAGCGGTCAAGTTTGCAGCCAGTGAACTTCCACCTTAAGGTCCCTAAGTGTGTCTCCTTCCCAGCTATAAATTATCCCTTTAGAGCACGTGGAAGCAGCCCAGGTCACACCCCAGCTTGGGAGGTAAGCAAAACAGGCCTTTCATGTGTGACAGCCACTAATAGGAATCCAAACAGAGACTCCTATCTATACCTTGAGCAAATGGAGCCTTCCAGAGGCTAGTCTGGCCACACCTCTCCTTGAGGAACAGAAAACAAAGTCACACTCCTAGGAGGTCCCTGGGGTCAAAGCCTGAGCAGAAAGGTCAGGCTGTTTGCTAACTTGCCCAACGGAACAGGAACCACCCTAATTTCAGCCTGCCAGCAGGCAGAGAAGTTAAGATTTGCTTTCAGTACTTGTATAGCAGTAGGATTAAGTAGACTTAATCCTCAAGGTTGTTAGAGTAGGATGCTCTGAAGTTTACACAGGTCGGATGACTTGTCCAAGCTCAGTCGCTTAAATCACAATAAAGCCTCTTACAGCTGTACAACACGCAGGGTCTGGAATGCATCCAGTCAGTACCAACGGGGCTTTCCAAGTACAGGGCTTTGTGTTGGGACCTGGACACAAACCCTAGACAGAGGCAACCTGGGGTGCTGTAAAGCACACCCAGGTGTCCCCTTGCTTTCTAGAAGCATGTCCAGTGCTGAAGATAGGGACTAGGGGAAGCTGAGCAGGCCAGTTCTGGGCATCCTTCCTCATTTCCAATACAATGGATTTCTCTTCCTTGCCAAAGGCATTAAGATCTAGGCATCTGTATTAGATTACATTAGGAAAACTCAGCTCTACTGCTGTTGGAACCCATGTCTATAAGCCACTGAAGATATTTGTCTTGGGTGATTTCTTTCCCCTGTTTTCATCTAGAAAATGGAGTTGCTGACCCCTGAGCCCTGAAGGCACCTGGCAAGGTGACACATCCCAGTTCTTCTATGCACACGAAAAATAAACTCTCTGACATGAATAAAACCCCCAAGGATTAAATGAGATCACGTATGATCATGTATATAAATGTGCTTGGTACCTGGTGCCATTAACACAGGTATCCCCACTATCCAAAAGCAGAGATCCATAAGGTCATAGGGGAGGAGCACCGAAGATGCAGAGCACAAGTCACAAGAATACCCAGAAACCTTTTGACTCTAGACATCACATTGTTCTGCTCTGTTCCCTCCCTGGCCCCACCTGTTCAGGGCACAGACTGGACTTTACTCTCCAGTCCTCAGATATCACACGGGTCAGAAAGAGAAGACAGCTGATGTTGGTTCATTGCCCCCTGTCCACCCTAAAGTCGACCTTCATTTAAACTCCTTGATGTGGGGGCCTCCCTGGTGGTGCAGGGGTTAAAGTCTCAGCGCTATCAAGCTATTTCCTGCCACTATGGCATGAGTTCGATCCCACAACCCCAGAGTTAACCCACATGGCAAGGCAGACCTCTCCTGTGTCGCCTGCTGCTCCCCTCAGCAGTGTATTTCAGTAAGCCCCCTGCTCTGCTCCCCACTTTGTCTCTGGTAAATCTCTTACCCCCACACCCCTGGCCTAATCCCAGTTCTTACACGCACACAAAAAAATAAACTCTGACATGAATAAAACCCCCAAGGATTAAACGAAATCATGTATATAAACTTGCTTGGCACTTAGTGCTATTGACACAGGCATCCCCATTATCCAAAAGTAGAACGGGGGCCTCTCCTGCCTCGCCGGCTGCTCCCCTCAGCAGTGTTTTGGTGGTTCCACCTGTTCTGCTCCCTGTTCTGTCTCTGGTGAATCTTATCACCCCTCCACACCTCTGGCCTGGACCCCAGGTCCTGTATACATAAATAAAATAAACTTTTTTTTTTTTTTAAAAAAGTAGAATGGTCCTTTGGTATGAGCTGGTAAGTTATGTCAGGGGCCTAGAAATGTTCAAATTTTTTCCATATAAATTAATGGTAATAATACTCTTGGACACTCCCCTTAACCCTCCCCCAGAAAAAGCACACCAATAGTAACATTCTATTTTCAGAGGCACAGGAACCCCGTATTAGCAACAATAACACAGGGGTCTTCCCTGCACCCCACCCTAGCCACCAGCACCCAGCTTTCATCTAGAAATCTCTCCTGGAGGGTAGCTGGCAGCTGCATGGTCTGTGGAGGGGAAGAAGAAAGGAGAGGATAAGGGCAGTCCCACCCCTGACCTGCTGGCCCCCATCTGTAGGACCTTGAGCAAGTCATGTTAATCATGTCTCGGCTCCTTGACTTTCTCCATTTAAAAAAAAAAACAACCCACAATTATTTCCCTTTTCTCTCCCTTTTTAAAAGATCTTATTTATTTTTGCATAGAAGAACTGGGGTGCAGGCCAGAGGTGTGAGGTCAGCAGTGATAGCTACGGCTTAACTCCAAGGCACCAGGGAGGCCCCTATTTTTCTTTTCCCATCTGTAACCCCAAATGATTTCTGGTGACCTATAGAACAGTGTCACTTGACACTCCTGGTGACTGAGTTTTATCTTAACTTATCTATAGCTCCATCTGCTCTCAGCCCTCACAACACTTTGGACAGCCTCTACTCATTTTCCACACTCCCCAGGTCTAGGTCAGGCCTCATCAACATTTTTTTAAAAAAAAAAGATTTATTTATTTATTCATACAAGAGCTGGGGTGAAGTTCAGAGTCACGGGAGGTGAGAGGACCCACCAGAGACAGAGCAAGCAGAACAGGCAGACTGACTGAAACACACTGCTGAGGGGAGCAGCAGGCGAGGCAGGAGAGGTCTGCTGCGCCATGCGGGTTCCCCCCCTAGCTGGAGGCAGGGATCGAACTCGCTGTGCCGGGGGATGTGTCACAGTGCGGCACTCAGCCCGCTGCGCCACCACGGAGGCCCCCTCATCATCATCTTAAATTGGACATTTCTCCAAAAGCTTCCTGAAGAGTTTGCCTCCTGTGCTGCCCTTGAGCTGAGCTGGCCAGCCCTGCCTGCAGGACCCATGGGCACAGGGGCCAGGAGCCAGCCAGTGTGCTTTTCAGCTGTTTGCCTCTGGTAAGCTGCTTATCCTTTCTCTCACCAATAAGTGGATATGGTGTCTACCTCTGTGGGGGTTGTGGGGATGTGAGTCATCACCTCCAACTTCTTAGAACAGTCCCCAACAAGTGCCATACTGCCACAGTACCTTCTTCCCTAAGCAACATGTGCCCATCTCCCCCAGAAGAGAGTCACAGTGGGGGAGCTTAGAGTGGAGAATTTAGGGTGGAGGCTTTCAAAAGATCAAAAACAGAGGTGAGGGCAGAAAGGAAAGGAGTGTCAGTATAGAAAACCAACTGAACTGGACCCCAAAGTGATAAATCCCACAAAGAACAGATCCCATCAGAGATATACAAAGATATATCTGGGGGGGGGGGGGAGAGAGAGAGAGAGCGAGAGAGCGAGAGAGAGCGAGAGAGCGAGAGAGCGAGAGAGAGCGCGACAGAGGTCATGTGCCCTGTGCCAAGCAACTCTCTGCTGGCCTGTGTCTGTCTAAGCAGGTTGTCTCTTCAACTCCTCTTCCTTAATAAACATCATTCATGTGCTCTGAACAGGAGAAACTGCTAGATTCATTCTTCTTTCAGGGAACCCAAGAACCCCACTCACTCAACCTGGTAATCAACCCCCCTCTCCTTCCTCCACGAAAGACTAAATCCCTCCACACTGCAGCCAGTCTTGCTCCCCCTAGTGCAGCCACAGACCCCCCCAGTTAATCATGCTGCAGGTTTTATGCCTTTTAAATCAGCACCCAAGTCTCCATATCTCTTCTGACCCTTGTTTACAAGTCTAGCTCACCAAGAGGCCCTTCAGCAATTTGAAGGCAGAAACCACGGCCAGTCCCACCTCCTCATTGGGACTCCCCTTCTCCCCAGGACATGTCCCAGGAGGCTGACTGGTCATGACTCAAGATTATGCCCCTGGATTAAGTCCCTGGACAAAGAGGAGGAACTCACAGCACACCCATTCCTGCCCCGTGGCTGTGTCCTGGCTAGAAAGGGGTTGAGCGGGCAGGAGGGCGGCTTCTCCACTTAAGACAAGGGAGAAAGGACGAGTGGGGATTGGAGTCTATAGATCTGGTTTTTAATCTCAGTTCTGTCTTTCAGGAGGCCCCCAGGGTCTGAGGCACTGCACCTCGGACCTTCAGGTGCTTCATCTATAGAGTGGGTGCAGTCAGTGCAGTGGGGATCTGAATATTTGCATGCAAAGTCAGCGGGTCTCCGTGAGAGTCAGGACAGGCCAAGTGGAAAGCCAACTTCCAGCGGGGTGGGGGTGGGGGGTGGGAGCGGCACTGGTCTGCGGTGGGCTAAGACTGTATAAGTTCACAGCCAACATAAACACCAGGCACCACTGGAACGAAACCAAAGCTTCTGGGGTACGGGCCTTCCCCTGACCAGAGTTGTGTCCTCGCGTCCCAGCGAGTCCACCTCTGCACCCAAACGCAGCTCTAGGGAAAGGAGGTGGTCTTTTTAATCCCTGCCCAAGAAAGTTCTGGCTTCCCCAGCGACGCATCCTCTCAGTTATATAAGGCGAGCCTCACTTAGCAAGTGTTTCCTGTCCATCCTCCAGCCCAGAAGTGCGTAGTCTTCGAAAAAAGAGAAACCCCTCTGGAGAACCTAACCATAGGGCACCGGTGACCCCAAAGGGAAGCAGAAAAATCCTCTCCCGGCAGTGTGGAAGCCTCTGGCAGGGCCCGGGACAGAAGCCGGGGCGACTGCGCGCAAGAGTGGCTGGGGTAGGGGGTGGTGTGGGGGGTCGCACCTACGTCGCTCCTTGCCCACCGCTCTCCGAACCCAGGACCCGCAAGCCGGGGCGGTCACAGCAGAACACTGCCACCCGCGGCGCGCGGCCCGGGCTCGCCTTCGGCGCTTAGACCCCTTGCTCCCCTCTGTGGGGCAAACCCCTGGCCAGCCCGGGGGCGACCGGGCAGCACCGCGGGGCCCAGGGGATTACCTGCACGGCGATGGCAGTCATGCTGCGCCCGGCCTCCGCGCACTAGCGCCGCGCTCCCTCCTGCAACTCCGCAGCGGCGGCCCGGGTGGCCCAGACCTCTCTGCCGGGGCGGGGCAGAGCAGGCGGCAGGAGGGCGGGGGAGAGGGAGGGGACCCTCAGCGCGAGCTATTAACCCCGGGCCGCCCCGTCTGACCCCGCCGCCCTCCACCGCTCAGCTCGGTTTACGCTGAGTCAGCAGCGACCGCCGGGACGGGAGCGGAGGGGGTGTCAGGAAGCTTGGGGGTGTCAGGAAGCTTGGGGGAGCACCGGGCTCGCGAGCAAGGCTATGAGGACCCGGACAGACGGCGTGGAGAGCCCCCGAACTGTTGAGGATGGGAGGACCGGGCTTTAAGGAAGGGCTGACGCTGCAGATCCAGGGTTAGGGGTCGCTCCCTCCCTCCCTTCCATCCAGCAAGCACCGCTTGCCTGGGGCACAGATTCCTAGAGGGCGGACCGCCCTGGCAGAGGGTTCGGCCCTAGCCCAGTTTGCCGAATCCCGCGTCAGGAGGAGGGGGTGGTAGGGTTCCGAGACGGGTGACACCCGATGCTTGATTCTTCAGTCTCCACCTCCCGCTGTGTGACCTTCGGCGCTTGTTGAACATCTCTGAGCCACGGTGAATAAACGAGATATTTGTGAAATATCGGGGTCTTCGGAGCCCTCTATAGACATGAACGGAGCAGAACCTTCTGGGGCAATTCTTTAATTTCCTTCCCCTGAAGGGGGGTGAACAAACAAACCAAAAATTGTTCTTGACTGTTGATGGGGGCTGAGTCTTTAAGGAGGCAGTACATGAAGCCTGCACACCCAAAGGAGACAGGGATAGGGCGGTGGGGCGGGGAGGGTAGCTTAGGGTGGGTCCAAGAGCCCTAAATTCCGTCTAAGAGCTCCCCTCCCTCCTCAGTATTGCTAAGGAGAGGGAGTCCGGCTTAAGGTAAAGCAGGATCCTCTGTTTCCTTAACTAGATGCAGTAAATTAAATATTTGGCTCTTCTGGCAGGGAGGCAGCTCCCTTATAAAGTCACCCAAGGAGATCCAAAGTCACTGCATTTTTCCACACCAAGAGCACGTGCCTGTGAAAGGGTGCAAGTGACAATTGTCACTGCTTCTCCCAGGTGAATGTTTATCAGATCACTTCCTGAAGGACCCTGTAAATCCTGTAATCCTGCCCCAGGGGACCAGGCAAAAGGGCTGGCCCAAAGCCTCTTACTTTCCAAGTCTCCAGGGAGCCAAGACTGGATTTAACTGGTAGTGCCAGTCTGGATTTGAGTTCTCACCACCCTTCTCCATCAGCATCAACTGAGGGCTTGTCAAAACAGATTGGAGTCCCTACTCCAGGATTTCTGATCTAGTGGGTTTGGATGAGGCCTTATACCTGTTTTTCTAACTTGGCACACCTGTGCCTGCAGGTCTGGAGACCGTGCTTTGAGAGCCACTGATCTACTAAACGTAACCCTTCTCTGTTCTGCACCTTTCCAACCAGTCTACCCATCTTCCCCAGTCAAGGGTGCCAGAATCCAAGGCCATAGTACATGTCACTTTACAGAACCCAGAATCTCTGTGGGTGGGACATGCTGAGTTACTGGGACCTACAACATTTTGCCTAATCAGGAGGGGTGTTAAGATCAGGATTAAAATTAGGGCTCTCTTACCCTTCCCAGGTACCATACACCTGGGAGTCTTTATTCCTTACCCTTTTTTTTTCCTAAAGCAAATTTTTCTTTCCAAGACAAAAACAACAACAACAAAAAAAACCAGTATTAAAATCAGAAAAACTGTCAGGCTGGGTAATTCCCATCTACCAGGTACCTTTTAAGACTCCATGTGTGTATGTCAGGCGTGTTTGGGGTTATGCTGCCCGTTATGTTCTGTTGGTAAGAATAGAAGTCTTGAATCACTGCAATTTAGAGTAACTTGTTTTGTCAGCAAAGCAGCTAGAGAAGCAGAAATGACTTGGAATGACAAGAAGGAAGTAACTGTCCGGTCCCTACAATTTTATGGTCACATGAAGTCCTGGAATGCAGCTGGGAGTCTGGATGGTTTGTGCTGGAGCCAGGGCATCTTCTGTGAACTGGTTCCTTGAGCAGATCCCCTGCATTCCAGGATTCTGGAATCTCCCATGTACACCCCCAGCGCTCAGGGCTTGGGGCTGAGTAGGACTTGGCAGTATCCCCAGCATACCCATCGACAGTATAGCCCCAAGCCTTGGAGAGATGGAGAGGCAGATAAGTCATCAGATGACAGTCTGAAGGGGCAATGACATCCACTGCTATTTGTATCATGGGACAGAAGCAGGGATGGAATGGCAGGGTGGCACCCCCAGGGGTTAAAACCAGAAATAGCTTGCTGGTGCCTCTGGGACAGCACAGAACTAGCCCTATTCCTGAACTTCTTCTTCCTTTTCTCCAGATGCTATGATAGAGACAATGTTTGTCCCTTCCTTTCACTTCAAGACCAGTGTTGCAGAAAGAGAAATGGCATAAAGGAAGGAAATGGACCCCTCTCTACCCCAGGAACCCCACTTCTGATACAAAAGAGTTAGACATTGTTTTTAAAACATTCCAAGGCAGAACTTAGGTACTGACCCATGAATCAACAAAACCATTCTATCTAGGGCCTTCCTGGTGGCACAAAGTATTAAGTGTCAGCACTGTGAAGCTGTCAGCAACCACAGCAGCAAGACATCCATCCCTGGCTAGGATGGTTACCCACATGGAGCAGCAGACCTCTCCTGCCTCGCTGTGCTGCTCCCCTCAGCAGTGTATTTCAGTCAATCTTCCTGTTCTGCTCCCCACTCTGTCTCAGGTGAATCCTCTCACCCCCCTGCACCTCTGGCCTATACCCCAGCTCTTGTATGCATAAATAAGTAAATCTTTAAAAAAAACAAACCCAAAAAACAAACTCTATCTATTGGCCAGGCAACAAGCAATCTCTCCCTTCAGGGATTTTGTACATGTTGCATCCTCTGCTTGGAAAATACTTCAAGATTTTCACCTTTAATATTCACCACCTCACAACACAACGACCTGGAGGCAGATTGCCAGAGAACCTGCCAGGTGATTGGAACTTTCAGCGCCACTCCTTGATCTTAGAGGACCAGGAATGGGAGAGGGGCTGGAGGTTGAATTAATTGCCAATAGCCTGTGATTTGATGAATAATGACTCCATAAAACCCCCAGGGGATCGGGTTCAGGGAACTTCTGTGTTGGTGAACATGTGTAAATTTGGGGAGAACTGCTTGCTGGGAGAGGACCCAGAAGGTACCCTTTCCCCCACCTTACCGTATATACACTTCCATCTGGATGCCCATCTTTGTCCTTTATCAGACCTTCCTGCAGTCAGCCAATATTTCCTGTAAAATATTCCTGAATTCTGTGAGTTGCTCTAGCAAATTGACCAAACCCAAGGAGGAGGCTGTGGAATCTCTGATTTCTAGCTGGTTCATCAGGAGCACAGGTGACAACCTGGGCTTGTGACTGCCATCTGAAGTGGGGGGGCCTGAGGGTACAGCCTTTTGGTACTGAATCCTTAATATGTGGGATTTGATAATATCACTAGGTGGTGTCAGAAGGAACTGAATTGTCAAACACCAAGCTGGTGTCCAAAGAATTGCTTGTTGTGGGAGTGGGGACGCCCTGACCACACTAGAATTTGATACCAGCCCCCTTTAACTCTCCCTCCCTGCCCCACACACATTCATTCCCTTTCCCTTTGTAGGGTAAGCTATAAAAAGCCAAGGACTTTGCTATGTTCAGTGGTATATTTTTGGTGCCTAGGACTGAGCTGGGCACATAGTAGGTGTTCAATAAATATTCATTTTGCTTGTGTACTAGGTACCCGTCTATCATTCTGGACAATGAGAGACAAAAAGGACAGTCTCTGCTAGTAGTAAGAAGCTTGGGTTTTAGGTCAAATCTACCTCCCCTTTGTTTTTTCTCCCTCTTGGCCTTCCCAGTTCTGACCACATCTTGCATCTCTCTATTCCTTCACACCCTTCATCCACTCCATCCTCTCTTTTCTTCCACTCTAGACTCATCAACTTTATTTACTTATTTTTAAAGATTTATTTATTTATGCACACAAGAGCTGGGGTCCAGGCCAGAGGTGTGGGGGGTGAGAGGATTCACCAGAGACAGAGTAGGGAACAGAGCAGGCAGATTGACCAAAATACACTGCTGAGGGGAGCAGCGGGCGAGGCAGGAGAGGTCTGCTGTGCCTTGTGGATTCCCTCCCTGGCTGGGGATTGAACTCTTGCTGCAGTGGCTGAGGAAGCCTCACAGTGAGGCAATCAACCCCTTGCTCCACAAGGGAGAGCCCTAGACCCACCATCTTTAAACTAGATGCCTGGGTAAGGCCTCCTGCCTGGATTCCCGGCCTTCACTCCTCTGTCCCTTTCTTCACACAGCTTCCTAGTCCCTTTGTTAGGGGGAAAGACCCTCCTGAATGGATTATACAAATAGGTAATGGACTTTGACCCCCATTCCAGACCTACAAGATCCTAGGACTACAAATCCCATAAGGTCATTATCGAAGAGGGATCACTGGGACCTGAGGGTGGAGTTGAGCAGCCAGGCTGAATATAAAAGCAGACACGTGGGCCTTGGGGGGTCCTTTTTCCTTGGGAGTCAGCTCTCAGTGCACCGTTGGGTTCCAGCTCCAAGGAACTGGTAGGATATTTACAGATCTGTATCCCTCTCTTCCCCTTGTGTTATTCATTACACTATTTCTCCTTCCCTTGTAAATAAAACCTTTTATTAACCTTTGTTGTGTGTGCCTGCAGTTGGGGCATTATAAGTGCCGTTTGAGCGCGCGGGTGAGGACCCAGTCAGGCAAACCCATTTTATATTAGGGTTGCCCTGTAACACCTTTTTGCTGAGCGCTGCACCCTCACTCCCCTGATTCCCCTTCAAAATGGAGTTACCTAGCCTCTTCTACCCCCTCTGCCCTCATCTCCTGCTGCTACTTAGGCCCTCAGCTCTGGCTCCTCTTGCCCGTTTGGGCCCTGGCAGAGTCTCCACCTAGTGTCAGGCTTCAGCTCTTTCCTGTCTCTCTGGGGAGTGCACCTTCCCCTGGTGTCTGCTGGGAAGACTACCTCTCCTTTTGGGGCAGCCACTGCCTTCCCCAGCCAGAGAAGCACACACGCACTGATACACACTGCTACCGGTGTATTTACTGACGTTGTCCTGCTCTAAATTACTGTAAGCTCCCTGAGAGCCGGGACTGCCTTTCATTCTGCATGCATGGCCAGTCCCAAGTGGAAGACTGCTCCATGAATGTTGCTGATCAACAGGACAGACTTCAGATGCTCTGGGCAAACTCTTCCCTGCAAGCATCGGTTTCTGTCAGCTGGGGAACATCCCTCTTGGTGTTGTGAGGCTCAAACTAGTCAGTATGTGACCTGCTCAGCCCACTGCCTGCTTGGTGACCATGCCCTTTGACAATCCAGTGCTCTTGACCCCAGGGGGCCAAAGAGAGGCACTTCCATCTCTGCCAGCTGGGAGCTTCGGTCTTTGGAGTTTTCTACTCTGAAGATTTGGGGTAGTGGGATAGGGACTTCTCAGTTTGAGGGGTGGGGAGGCGGGGCAGGCACAATCTGCTAGGAGCTGCCACTGAGTGCACTGGGCTGTTTTAAAGCTGATGACTAACCTGGCTGCCCCATGCCTTGTGCTTCCCACCTCTCCAAAGCCAGCCTGCTTTGCGGGTTTCGGGTTTCGAAGAGAGCAGCAGCCCTGCTCCCAACTGCTCTTACTACCTGGCTTTCACCCCCAGGCTGAGCCACTTTCCCAGCCCCCTCCTCTCATTTCCTGATTCCAGGCCAGTCCCGGCCCCCAACTCACCAGGCCTCCTCCCACCTGCCCTTTGCCCCCTCTGCCTTGAGCTCCAACCCCACATTCTGGCTTCCTCACAGGCTGATATTGCAACATAGCACTTGTTTACCACAGTCTAGTAGGCCTGGGGGCCCAGGGGCTTCCCAGGCCTGCCCTGTGGCCTCTGTCCCTCATCCAGGGCAGTTAGCCTGGCTGCTCAAGAAAGGGCCTGCCCTGAGGCAGCCTCAGCTAGCCAGGTAGGCACCAGCTCCCTGCTGGTGGAGATGGGGAGGGGAACTGGTTTTGACTGAAGCTGAGAATGAGTGAAGTGGCATCTGGGTATTTTTCCTAAAGTCTCTCTATGTCAAAAGTCACTCCCCACCCCCATGGTTTTTGAAGGTGATAGGGGCTAGTGTGGGAGGACCTCTGAGACTAGTTTGTGCTTTCTCAACTCAAGCATTTCCTTGAGATGTAGAACCCTGTGATCACCAGGATGTGAAGATTTCCAGGAAGACCTCTCATCCAGGCAGCAGTGGGGGAGGAGGGGAGGGTTGGGGGGGTGGTGGGAAGAACACTTCCAGTACATTTTTTGCACTGGACACTGGACTTGTCAGCACACTTTTGTTAGGGCTTCAGTCCAAAAGAGTGGGTCTTTTGCCCTTTAGCTATAGAATTCACCAGAGCACTAGGTGTTTGAACCAGGCAAGGTTTTATTAGAACTTGTGCTTGAGAGAATCAGAGAGGGAAAGGAGAATGTAGGGAGTGTAGCCTAGCTCCTCAAGGGAGATAGGAGGAGATATTTCAAGGGTAGGCTTGTTACTGGATTGTAGATGGCAGGAGGAATGGTGTGCTGTTCTACTATAAGTTAGTTGTGGTAGTCGTTCTTCAGAAATTTTTTATGTAGCAGTGTATTGTCTGGATCATGGAACGGATTAATCAGGAATAAGTTGTGAGTTGATTGATGTTTTGTCGCTAAGACTCAGCATCTCACTACAAGTCAGTGGTGGCAGAGCACTTTTATGTAAAGCGCACTTCTGAGATTATGGACTAGACTAATCAGGTGTAGGATTGAAAAATGGTCTAATCAGACTGTGTGTGTATAAAGGGGGGGCACTTTGAAAGTGAATATAAGCCAGGGTCAGAGGGAGCCTAGATTCATTCAGCGGGGCTCATTGCATGAATCCAGAAGGATCATCGAACACTGGAGAAGCAGATGGAGAAGAGTGCAAAGAAGTAGCAGCCTGGAGGAAGAAGGCTTCCGGAGAAGCAGCAGCCCCAAGGAAGAGCTCTTACAGAAGAAGAGAGCCCTGAAGAGGAGAAGATGGTTCTAGTTTCTGAAGAAAAGAAAGAAGTATCTAGTAGCCGCTCCCTGAGGAGGGGAGAGAGAAAGATTCTGCAGACGGGGCCTCTGTCCTGTCTCTGACACTGACTGGAAGGAGCACCAAAGGCCCTGGGCCTAGTGTCTCAAAGAGTTGTTCGCCATTAGTATAAGCTAATAACTCACAAGAGCTATAAACACTGGGTATCTCTGACACCACTTTTGCAGGGCAAGTAGTGATTAGTGACTACTGATACTGATGTTGTCTAGATAAAGTAGCTAGCCTCTTGTGGATAGGTAAGTGTTTTTGTTTCCTCTCTCTATAAATAAGTTCTCTGGTTGTTGTTCTTATAGCCGGAAGTCGCCTGCAATTGTACATGTGAGTGAGAACTTACAGTGACCTGTATCAGGCCCTGTCCTCTGTCAGGCTGTAGCCCCTATTGCTATAGCCCTTGATTCTGGTTTGTAACTTTTAGCCTTTTGGAGCTTTTTAGTCTCTGACCTCAGAGGCTTCTCTGCCCCCTGTTTCAGGCCCATGAGGCAGGGAAGAGGAGTGCAGCATCATAGGTTGTTCTGGGCTAGTCCCCGGCAAAGCACAGAGGGGTTACATTCCAACTGTGCATTCAGGTTTTCAAACTCTCCCTCCAGAAAAATTACAAGATAATCATTAGCCATGACCTAATGCTTTTTGTCTAGCATGGTGCCTTATGGTTATTGTGGTGGGCCTAATTGTTTGGATAGCACTAGCCAGTCTATGACTAAGTCCAAACAGGAGCTGGGACAACCCATCCTACCAGCTTGCAATGTCTTTTACCTAGGCTGTCTCGTTAAGAGATAATCAGGCTGGGGACAGTCCCTCTTTCACCAAACACAGAGCAGGCTGTGACCCAAACACTCCTGAAATGTGTGGTGTTCTTCTTAATCAGAGCACCCGGTGGTGTGGCGGCGATCAAAGGGCCCAGGAAGAAAATCAAGTACCAGGAGTTGGTTGTTGACCAACGAATGATGACAATGGTAGTTAAACAGTTTAGATAGGGTTTTGCCTAAGCTCTAAGGAAGCCCAGGAAGTACCCCACTGCCAGGTTTGTTAGATTTGATATTAACAACGAAAGTAGGCTGAGTCAGAGGATTCAGGGAGGGGTGATAAGGAAGACAGCTCTCTAGGAAATACACTGAAAGGGGGTTGGAAATGCTGGTCATTTACTATCCTCTGTATAGACAGGTTTTGTTTTGGCCACAAAGTGGTTTTTTTTTTTTTTTTTAAGATTTATTTATGTACACAAGAGCTAGGGTACAGGCCAGAAGCATGGGTGGTGAGACGATTCACCAGAGACAGAGCTGGGAGCAGAACAGGCAGATTGACTGACATACACTGCTGAGGGGAGCAGTGGGCAAGGCAAGAGAGATCTGCTGTGCCATGTGGGTCACCTTCCTGGCCGGGGATGGAATGTGTGCTGCCGTGGTTACATAGCTCCACAGTGCTGAGTGTGGGGAGGGTGGTGAGAGAATTCACCAGAGACAGAGTGGGCAACAGAATAGACATATTGACTGAGGGGAGCAGTGGGTGAGGCTGGAGAGGTCTGCTGTGCCATGGGGGTCCCCTCCCTAGCTGGGGTTCAAACCTGCGCTGCAGTGACTATGGAAGCCCCACAAGGGGCGCTCAACCCCTGTGCCACCAGGGAGGCCCCCATCAGTCATTCTTCCCAGATCATGGCACATTCTGTGCCAGGAGGAGTTAGCACCCTGTAGTCCTTCTGTGTCTTTCTACCTATGTCCACACAGTATGTGCTTTTGATCTCTCTGCTGATATGTCTTATGGCTCTACATTTAACATCCCCTTGGGACTTCATCCAATTTGACAGAATTGGATGTTTTCAAATGACCAGATAAATGCTCATTATTCGTTCCCAAGATGTGGGTCAGGAGGCATAGGCACCCACTTAAATTCGTTCAAGGTGCCGGCTGCTCCTCAGGCCTCAGCGCACGCCAGCACCAGCATTTGTTATCTCCCTGACCCCTGCCAACATCCGATTTTATTGTTCTTGTGAACATTTGCTATTCTGATGGGATTAAATGGGACATTTTATAATTTCAAAAACTTTTAGTCTCTAGAGGTATCATGTACAGCATGGGGGCCAATAGTGAATAAAACTATACTGCATATTTGAATAGATCTTAAAAGTTCTCATCACAAGAAAAAAGAAAAAAAGGTTCTGTAACTATGCATGGTGACAAGTCAGTTAGACTTACTGTGGTGACCTTTTCACAATATCTACAAGCATTGAATCATGTTATGCAGCTGAAACTAAAATATGTTATTTGTCCATTATGCTACATTAAAATTTAAAAAAATCCAAAATCCTCCTTGATAGTGTCCTAATTAAGAAAATCACATTTTGCGTGTAGAGCTTTTCGACTCTGCAAAACATTCCCATATACTGGGAGCCACTAGTCTCACAGTGTTGGCTATCAACGAAGCCGCTGTTCTTTGCCAGTCTGAAGACCAGCTGATGTGCTCTCTGGAGAGGCAGTGCAACAAATGCAAGGCCGGTGGCGGGGAGCTGAGGAGGTCCCGTGTTCCAACTTCCCGAGTGAGTGTGATTTATGATGCTTATTACACCTGTTATTGCACTTACATGTTTATGTCTTTGCGCTAAAAAGGTCTTTCCTAATCCAAGATGTAGTTTGCTCTGAACCTCCCTCCCTCCCTCCTTTCTTTCTCTCTCTCTCTCTCTTTCTTTCTTTCTTTCTTTCTTTCTCTCTCTCTCTTTCTCTCTCTCTCTCTTTCTTTCTCTCTCTCTTTCTTTCTTTCTCTCTCTCTTTCTTTCTCTCTCTCTTTCTTTCTCTCTCTCTTTCTTTCTTTCTCTCTCTCTCTCTTTCTTTCTCCCTTCCTTCCTTCCTTCCTTCCTTCCTTCCTTCCTTCCTTCCTTCCTTCCTTCCTTCCTTCCTTCCTTCCTTCC